>CANXYC011857045.1:0-54448 GCA_948193065.1 Aleurites moluccanus
GGTATATGATAATATAGTATACCAATGGAAGTTTAGTAACAATGAATACAATGAATGAATATCAGTATGTCAAGTTTGCATGTTAAAGACTAATTATTTTGCACACCAAATGTCTTTAGAAGTTTGGAACAGGTAACAATTAAATCGATAAAAGAATGGCCGTCAGTGGTAAGCAATAAGATATAAGTTTGGAATCAATGAATAGATAAACAATATTCATATCATATAGATAAGACAGATAAAGGGTCATGAAACACGTAGACTATGTGTAATCACACAGTCGATCTCATATCATGTACATAAGGCTGATCAGGCTTAACCCTTCCCAGCTACGGTATCACATATAGTCAATATGCACATTGCCGATGGTATGTACCCACTACTCTGTCGGTGAGGCAGCTCTGTCAAATCCACATGTAAATAGGCCAATGGATATTAATAACAATATCAAGTATTCATTAGGAACATTACGGTACAATGGCTTACTTGTCAATATATTTTATTAGTCATGTATCGGTTTCTTTTCTTGATACAAAGGTAGCAATTAACAATAAACATCATGGAATGTGGTTAAACATTTGGTGTGCATACTTTGAGGAGCAATTCAAGTACATAGTCAATCGAGTACAATAGGCATTTTAATTGCAATAACAATCAATGGATATGGATAATTCCAATATTTGAGAATGATCAACAATAGCAATGAGGCATTTAACCAAGAAGAAAACATGTTCATTGGTCAACAAATCAAACATGGTATGCATAATGATGTATACATTACTCACCTCATTGAGCACTTTCTATTGCACTTTACTTATTCCTTTCATTTCCAAGTCCATTCCCTTGGTTTATTGCTCACATACTTATAGTATTCATCACTGTCTTTCATTCATTCTTGACTCTACATATTCAATTAATTTCCATTTAGATACTATTTAACATAAAATTACATTATTTATACTTATATTAAAGAAAATTCTTCAAATTTCCAAGTTACTAGGATTTTGCCTATAAAGAACTTTACTGGCAGCCTGTGTTTTATTACTCATATCTCTCTCTACACTTATCCAATTGCTTCAATTCTTGTTCCTAATTAAACTTAACATATAAGATTATAACATATCCAAATTTCACATTAATCCCATTATTATATAATTTATGGTGTTAATTTAAACTTAGGCCTATAACCAGCCCTGCTACCCTGCATTCTGCCTACAATCCTATTCTGGCAGATTCTGTTCTTTTACTAATAACTAAATCAATACTTCACCAATTACTGTAATTTGAACCATGTAATTCCTTCATCTTTTTGTTCCACCAAACAGCTCACATAATCTCCATCAAATTTCCTCTTCTTCCTCTTCTTTCTCTCATCTTTTCCGATCAAATTTTGATTGATTTTCTTTAGAAAGGTTGGAAGTATATTTTTTTGCTTTTCTCCCCCTCCATTTCTTGGCTACTACTTCCCATTTTCTATTTCCCATCTTATTTTATTTGTATAAAGCCAACTAAAAACAAAAAAATGAAGACAGATAATGGAATTTTCTAGAATTGGTGATTTGTCACTAATTTAATTAATTAATAAATCAAATAATCATTTTTCTATCCAAAAATCATCTCCTCCACCATCAATTTCGGCCACCTAGCTTATTTTTAGAATGTGTGGATCCCACAACTTTGTTTAATTGTACTTTTGGCCCAAAATTTTTCTTATTTGTATTTTTGACCCCAAAACTTTCTGTAATTTATTCTGTCTATTCTGTTTGGATTCAACCTCAAGTGTGAGGAGTGAAATATCTTATTTTAAATTGTTCTATCCTTTAAAAATAATTCTAGGTCATTTCTAGATCTCAGACAGTAGCTTTCCAAAATTGCCCTCAAAGTTGCCTTTATTTATAATTTTGCCATTACTCTCATTTTTAGTGTTCCAAAATATTTTTTAACTCTTTCTTTTCACCAAAATTTCACATAAAATTAACTTATTTAATCCCCCTAGGTTTGGGTCAAAAATTCTTAAATTAGCCGGACTGCTATTTTCCTGGCAGTGTTTCCGACATCGACGATTTCCTGAAAAATTTTGCATTTGCTTTCTAACTGTGTCTTTAAAATTATTTCCCATCATTTCAATGCTTCTAAACCATAAACTGAGAATCAATTCATGCTTACAAGATGGGGCTTCCTAGGGTATTACATTAAGAAATTGGAATGCGAAGTCTCAAATTAATTCTCTTTAAATTAAATTGATTTATTAAACCCAAAAGAGGACTTTCGATCCGGTAAAATCCTCTAACCACCTCTACCATAAAGAAAGGTATAAATTCCTCAATTCAACTCTTTCCAATTTTGGGCATCCTAAATTGCATATCATTTCCCCTCAGACTTCTAAAGACATCTGAAGTCACCCTCGTTTCCCACACTTCTAAAGATACCTAAAGTCACCCTTATTTCCCCAACTTCTAAAGATACCTAAAGTCACACTCATTTCTCCGACTTCTAAAGACACTTGAAGTCAACTCTTTTCAGTCAAACTAAATCCCTTCGCAAGAAGGGTGAACTATGCGGTTTTTGATCCTCATTCAATGAGATACGTACACATGCTAATTTAGCATCACATCCAAGAAAACCAAAAATCATTTCCCCCTTGTATCATTTTTATTTGCTTTTATGTCACTTATTTTAAAGTAATTCTAGAGAATGTCTAATTAACTCAAAACTCATAAGGATTAGAATTGATATCCCCTAAATTAATATTCAAATGTAAATTATTGCTTTAATTTCTTTAATGCTTTGGATGAATGGTTTAATTACTTTATTTCAATTTATGATTTATTTATTACTTTGCATCCTACAAATGCCATTCATATAAAATAATGTTTTAAAGTCATAATTAAACTGAAAGCTAAATCATTGTTGCTTATAACCGAAAACCTAGTTCTCGAATCCGAACCTAGTTTGAAGGTCTAGTGTTCTTTTCATTGGATTGCAAATTGGAATCAAAATTGGATTTTTTCCTTTTTTTTTAACAAAAAAAAAAAATTAAGGTGGCAGCTCCCTAAAAAGTTTCCAAAATTCAAAAATCATTTGCAAACACGATAAAGGGTGACAACCACTCTAGATTCGTGAGACTTAGCCTCGATGAACATTATGATTCCCTAGCGAACTCGACGAGGTGCTCCAGGGAGGCCTCACACTTTCAGCTATACGGACCTAAGGCTTATTAGCCATACATTTGTGGAATGTCAAACCATTTAGCCCCAATATCCCTTGCATAAGCCCAAACCATTTGACCCCAATAACCAAGCCCAAATTAGAGATGGCCCGAAGATCGAATCTTTCACCCTTAAAGTCAACAAACCTTTGGCCCTAAACCATTAAAGCTTTAAAGCACAATCTAAAACTTTCATGAGCTTTAAAGCAAAGCCTAATCTTGATCCAATGAGCTTTAAAGTAAAGCCCAACTACCTTTTGACCTAATGAGCTTTAAAGCAAAGTCTAAATATCCAAAATCTTTAGAGTTTTTAAGCAAAGCCTAAACACCCAAAAACCAAAAAAAAAAAACCTTTGAGTTTTAAAGCAAAGCCCAAAATCCCAAAAACTTTTGAGCTTTAAAGCAAAGTCCAAAATACTCTTTGGCTCACTTTACCATAGGGAATCATTTTCTCTTAGAGCATATCAACCCATACCTCTATCACATTTGCATACTGTAAAATTTAGAACTAAGTTAGGTTTCCTAAAACCTAGAATAGAGTTATGTTTCAATTTTTTCCTATAATTAACCTAACACAAAGTTAGGTTTCTATTTCCATACACTTCAAAGGTATCGATGACCAATCCAATTGACATGGATGCAATGACCACACTCCTCACCAATCTCCTCAATAAGCAAAAGGAAAATATTTATTCCATCCTTAAAGCTCAACAAATCAATTTCACCAACGCTTTAAATTTCCAGTGTCAGTCCATCATTAATGAGTTGAAAAGAGTAATAAACCAAATCAAACCTACCCCATCAATCCACACACCATTACCGTACCTCCCTCTAATATTGAACAGAACAACACTATCCCAAATCCTTCTCATGTTAATCAGAATAATACCATGCTTCTTTCCATCATTAACCAAACCAACACCACACTCCTACCTCAAGAAATTAATCCTTTCTCCTCAAACCCTTTCCAAGGAGGAGAATCTTCAATAGAAAAACTTCTAAACTGACTTGAAGAAATGGAAAAAACCATTAAATTCTTAAAAAATAAAAACGACCTAATTGATGTGGGTATCTTAAGCTTATTCTCCAATGCTAAGATTTCATCCAAGTTCAAAATGCTTAAAATGGACAAAATTGATGGAACCACTTGCCCTAATGTCCATTTTATCAAGTATGAATTTTTTTTTAATATATGTTCATATTTAGACTTATGATAATTTAATAAAGAGGATATTTTTTTTTCACCTTAAAGACAATATTTCTCTAAATGTTAATAATTTGAAAAAGGAAATTATAGAAGTCTTTTGTAAAAAAACTAAAAATTATAAAAGCTCTTCTTCATGATAATATATTAAAGGAAAAAGTATATTTTAGTTTCTAGGGTTTGACCTAATTAACATTTAGGTCCCTACTGTTGGACCCCTTAGATTTGATGTTAATTTTGATGATAATAAATATGTTGATTGTTTTATTTTTGCTAACATTTTGTTTAAGTTGTTTAAGGCATGAGAAATCATGACCATTGCCAAAGCATAGGTTTAACACATCCAATGAATCAGAAAGTTCAATCAAATGATGTCCTTGTGTAGATTGTTCAGATGATGAACCATACATGGATGAAAAGATATACATGTCTAATTTTAGGAACATAAATTAGATTGAGCATTGGACATTGGAAAGGGAGATATAAATTTTTAAATGAATTATGCTCAAACAGACAGACTAGGACAAAACAGTTGGGGTAACTTTAAAATATTACTGGGAAATATAGAAGAAGAATTTGAATATGATATTTCATATTATTGTAGTTATAGATGTCTACTTTCATATGGAAAAAGAATCAAGTGATTCTGATTTCTACGGAAGGAGAAATTGAAAAATTAGTGAAGGATGCTCAAACTGTCTTGCAGATTTCAACAATAAAATGTTTGGATTTTTTAGAGTATGAAAATGAATTATTTTGGAGTTTTCATAAACTAAAAAGTTGTAGTAGACATATGAAAGTTTATAAAAAAAAACGGAGTATGATTTGGAGTTGTATATTTCAAGATATGGAGAAATAAATTTGCATCCGCTACCAATTAGTCACAGCCGCTACTAAGAAGTCCAGAAGGTCCAGTAGCTCAAAATGAGCTAAGTAGCGGCCTCTGTACTTTAAGTAGTGGCCTCTACTTATTAAGTAGCACCCGCTACACTTTAAGTCGCCCCCGCTACTATGAAAAATCACCAATAAAAACTAGCCGTTGGAAAAGCTGTCAACCACACTTTTTGGCATTAAATGAAGCCAAACGACTATATTTCATCCAAAACTATAAATATGAGTTGGTAGAAAGTTTAAAAATAAAAGAATAACATTTAAGAACTTATTATTGAGCTATTGCACTAAATCATTCATATTTATGACTTGAAAATATTATTTATTGTAAAATCATTTTTGTGAGTTATTAGTTATAAATCTTTGAGTTGGTTAAAACTCATTGATTGTTTGGGAGTTGGAAAAAAGTTAAAAGGAATTTTTCTTCTTCTCATCTCTTGTAATTCTTCAGGATTTGAGTGTGGGTCTTAGTAAAATACTTTTATAGGTTTGAGTGTGAGTTTTTAATAAAATACTTGTGAAGGTTTGAAGTGTGAACCTTTTAAAACACTTTATAAGGTTTGAGTATGAGCTTTTGAAAACACTTTGTAAGGTTTGAGTATGAGTCTAAACACTTGGGTTTGATCTTGCACCTATAAAAGGATCAAGTAAAATATTTAAATGTGATCTTGAGGAGTGGACGTAGGCAAGTATTGACCGAATCACTATAAAATTTTTGTGTTTGATTTTTCTCTTCCTTCCTTGATCTTATTAATTTTTAATTTGCCCTTAATTTGTCATTCCAATCAATTCGCCCCCCTCTTGGTTGCCAAAGGTACTTTCACATATTTTTTGAAAATCGAACATTTTAATCCCTATACTTTGATTCTATAAATATTTTAGTCATTCCGTCGATTTTGCCGTTAAAACCTATAAAAAGACTAAAATGCCCCTCTTTTACACTTAAATTTTTAATTTCAATCACAACCATGAAAATGAACAAATTCAACCAACCCCCCACAAATTCAATCTCATCCAACAAATCCAATCCCATCTAACAAATTCAAAGTGTTAATATATACAACAAATTCAATAAATCAAACAAATCTATAAGAAAATGAAACCTATAAATTTAAACCCATGAAACCCATTAATTGAAACCCATGTATTGTGAGTTGGTTGAGGAAAGAAGAAACCCATTTCTATGAATTTGAGATGGAGAGTTGAATCTTTTACTCATACCTTTTATTCATGAAAAATATAAAAAAAAAATGAAAAGAAGAAGAATCGGAAAGAAAGGTAAAGTGAAAGAAAGGGGAAAGGGATGTAACCCAAAAATGATAAAAAATCTCGGCATCAATCAACACAATATGTTAATAAAGATTGAATTAAAAAAAAAAATAAGAAGAAAAAGGAGAAGAAGAATCGGGAATGGAGAAAGGAGAAAAGGGAAAAAAAAGGTAAGGGGAAGGATAAGGGTAAAGGGTATTTTAGTATTTAAAATTACTTTTATTTTTTAATTTCTTTTATTCTTTTTTAGAACAGAAAATTTGAAAAAAAATTTAACGAAAGGACTATAATGTTTACGGAATCAAAGTATAGGGATTAAAATGTTCGATTTTCAAAAAATATGAACGTAAATATTAATTAAGTCAAACCCTAGAGACTAAAATATACTTTTTCCTAAATTAAAAATATACAAAACATTTTTTTTTTAATTTAGTAAAAAGGTAAATTTATCAATTTAAAATTTAAAAATTATATATATATATATATATATATATATATATATATATATATATATATTATTTTTTTCTTTGACAATCTTATCCAACTTTCGACCAAAATTTAATTATTTGAATGAAAATCGTTCCGAAAAAATTTTGATCGGATCAAATATTTTTAAACATTCATTAAAATTTACTTGACTCAAGAGATCCGATGACTTTTAAACTTACTCAACTCTACCCAATAAATTTAAACTGAAACCCGAATGATCATATTATATCAAGTCAAATTGATCAAGTTTTTGATTATTTGGATGAAAATTGTTTCGAGAAAATTTTGATCGGATCAAATATTTTTAAACATTCATTAAGATTTACCTGACTCAAGAGATCCGATGACTTTTAAACTTACTCAACTTTACCCAATAAATTTAAATTGAAACCCGAATGATCATATTATATAAAGTCAAATTGATCAAGTTATCCGACCTTAATAATATATATATATTTTAAAATTTAATACTCATGCAAACTTGAAAATTTATCCGCGAGAAATTATTATATCTATACATTATCTATATTTATAATCTATATCTATTTTTATATAAATATACGAAAAGGGAGAACATGTGGATAACACAAAAATATCGTAATTATTATTATTATTATTAATTTTTAAGTTATCCCAACTTATATATTATATTATTATTATTTATTATTGAGTAAGAAAACTTTATAATAGTAGAAATTGTTATGATTAATTTCTGATTTATTTCAACTACATATATTTTATTATTATTATTTATTATTGCATAAAAAATCTTATTATAGTATATGAAAATCTTATTGTAATATATTTTAGATTTTCTATAATTTATTATGATTAATTTTGTTCATTCCTAACATTATTCTACAAGATGAAAGAAAATATAATTACTCCCAAAGTTGAAATAAATTACTCCCAAAGTTGGAAGCTGAAAAATGACAAATTGGAAGCTGAAAAATGACAAATAAAAAAAACCAGTTGCAGCATATAACGGACCGAATCACAAACCGAGGCTTCCAAATTATTGATATTTATTTTCAAATCCTTTCTGAATCAATTTAGCTTAACTTTACAAAAGAAGACAATAATAATACTAAAATTGACAGCAAAAATATTTAAAAGAAAAAATCAACCTATACTAATTAATATGGCACCTTATATCATTGTTTCTGTACAATTCAGTTCTCTGGTAACTAATAGTCATCCTTTGTAGCCTTCTTTGCGTTGTAAGTCTTTTTTATAAAGAAATTCCAGCCTAATAATGCAGCCCCTACTGCAGGCTCTACCTGATTTTCAAATATATGAATAATACATTCGCATTAAAGACAAGCATAAGCATATGAAAGCGGTTGGGCATATAGACAGAAAGAGTTTATTTTAACATAAATGAATTCCTTAAAATTTCATGGAATTCATTAATAAATTTATACTGTCATCTACGATACATAGAATTCTAATTTTTATCATACTGCAAATATTTTCTTTCACTAACAAGTAAATATTTAAAACATTGAGAACCAAATATGAGAATTGATTTACAAATAAATTATCTTTATAAAACTTATTTGCAACTTCACATCATTATCTCCAGTAAAAAAACAAAATTCATAGAATTTTACATATTATTATGATAGAGCTAAATTTTAACAAAACAGTATTTGTGTATATAAAGTTTAAATGCGCTAAGATTTAGATTGCATGCCTCAGAATATAGCACCGTAATGCTCATTTACTACAAAATGTTATATAACGGTTTTTCCTGCAATATAGAACTATCTATGGCTTCGGTAATGCACTAGATTAAGATTGCATGCCTCAGAAAAAGAGTATTGCACTCATTTGCTAAATGTTACATTTGACGCAGCACGGCTTAGGCGGAGATTAATATAGGTCTGTTATCAGTGATGAGTGAACAGTAACACGAGAACAGTAACATGTGAACAGTATATTTAGGTTTCACACTTAAAGTTACTTGAACAACACACCCAAAATCCCATAGCATCACACGTAGGATTAAATTGCATCACACAACTTGAAATAGCATAATTGTAGATTTTTTTATTCAATAACAATGCTCCCCTAAAAGTATTACAATGCTAGGTATTTATAAACATAAAACACCACCTAAAGTTTTAAGTAAATGACTTCTAAACTAGTCTACATTTTATAAGGATTTAAACTCTTAAAATAAATTAAAAGAAAAAATACTATCCTAAAACCCACAAAGACTCTAATAACAAAATTGCCCCTTATTACAAAATAACAGACTAATTAGAGGCATAAATTAAATCCAAGAGAACTAGTAAATATTCTATAATTTTCCCCAATAAAGCCCATATTAAATGGGGACCATAATTTTAAGCTTAAGCAATTAAATTTGAATTTCCTTGTATTCTTATTCTCCATCATTCTCCTCTTGTTGGAAAAAATTCGACCTCAAGTTTTGAAGTGCCTACGAAACAAAAATGATAATTCCTTGAATTACCATTTTGTTTCCTTGGTCTTCAATAAAAGTAGAAACACTTGAAATCTTCTGGTGAACTTGCTTATTAGTTTACTTGGAATAACAAAGCCCATCTCTTGCATTCTAACATCTTTGGCATCTTCAACAATAAAGTTGAACTCTTTTGTACCATCTAATTTTCTCATATCTTATTGTTTTACTTCCACATGTTTTACCTTTTCACCATCCATTCCCTTGTTTAAAGATTCCTCTCCTTTGAGCTTCATCTTTACCTTTCCAAACACTACATTTGTATCCATAATAATATTAGCCCGTCGAATTGATTTTTCAATGTACACTGTTACTTTTGGCAATTGTTCTTGTTGATTCACATCTAGGAGCATATTTGGTCTTTTAAGACTTTGAGAAGACAATTTTAGCTTTTCAACTTTATTTTCTGGCTAATCAATCTGCAGAATAGGCTCATCTATGTGCTGTCTAGGTTTTCTTGCTTCATGATTGAGTTTCCAGTTGTAAATTTTGCGGTTTAAGTCTTTGAGATAGTAGTTGTAGTCTTTCACTTCCCTTTCTGGTTGAACTTGCAGCAAATGCTTTTCTTGTTGCCCTGAAATTCTTAGTGAAAGTTCTTGCTTTGTTCTGCATTGGGAGAGGTTGCAATACCATTGGCGTGCTGCCATTTTGTAAAATATTTACCCTTTGACACATCTTTTCAAGATAATAGGGTAGCAAATACTTCTTTTGTAGCTTATCTTTCATCTCTTTTTATGTACTAATAGGTGTTTGTCTCAATCTTTCTATATCATGCTCAACACCATACTACCATCATTTAGCTAACCCAACAATTTTCATCTTTGCAAACCTTATTTTACGATCTTCTCTCATATTGTACCAATCAAAGAAAGATTCAAGACAATGAAGCCAATCCAAAAATAAAGAAGGATCTGACATACCTTCAAAATTAGGAACTTCTATCTTGCATCTTAAAGCGATGTCACCTACTCTATTATTTGGTTGAAGTTGTTGTTTATCATTGCAATTTGCAAATCTTTACTATCCATAAAAGACATCATTAGATCTTGAAATCTTGGTTCCTTAACATATAGTATATGACTAATTGCCATAAATTCATGAGACAAAGAAGGAAATTTCTCCGGACCACCATACCTGTATTTTAAATAATGTAACTCGTCTATTTGAAACCTATGATCACTAATTTCAGTTTGTAATTGTCAAATTTCATTCCAAAGAATATTCTCCATCATCGAATATTAAAGCGACAAGCTCCTATGATCTTGAAGCTCTAATACCAAAATGACGCATGTGAACAATAATGCGTGAACAGTAAATTTAGGTTTCACACTTAAAGTTCCTTGGACATTACACTTAAGATTCCATGGAATCACACATAAGGTTGAATTACATCACACAACTCAAAATAGCATAATTGCTAAATTTTTTTTATTCAATAACAAAGCTCCCCTAAAAGTATTACAATGCTAGGTATATAAACTTAAAACAACTCCTAAACCTTAATAAAAAGACTCCTAAATTAGTCTACATCCTCTAAGGATTTATACTCCTAAAATAAATTAAAAAACATAATATTATCCTAAATCCACAGACTCTGAAATAAGACATTAAAATAAATATAAAATCTCCTAAAGAAATAGGGAAAGATTTTCCAATAAAATTGAAAATTACAAAATTGCTCCTTATTTAAAATAATAGACTAATTAGATGCATAAATTAAATTCAAGAGAACTAGTAAATATTCTATAATTTCCCCCAACAAAGCTCATAATAAATGGGGACCATAAATTTAAGCTTGAGCATTTAAATTTGAATTTCCTTGTGCTCCTATTATCCGTCAACATTATGGTTTTTTCTACAAAACTGACTATATATGGCTTGGCTATTACTCCGCTCAGTAGATTAAAAAAAAAAATTCATCTTCACCTTATTCTAAACTGCTTAAATCCTTTAGACAGCTTCAGTCCACAAAACAGATGATATTTCCTTCAGGACTTAATCTTCTAGATATAATCTTGCATGAAAAAAAAAATTCTCACCTACATTTTACAGTCTATTTGGAAATCGTTTAAAAATTCAATCAACTGAATTCCGTTTTATTATTTCTTATGTTCACAATCTCTGAAATTAAACTCAATTCATGCAGGAGAAAAAACAAAATGAAGATCTTATTAAAATTGGAAATCTGGATATCAGCTATAGGAACCTAAATAAAACCCTCCAAAACACCTTACGTCCTTGTGAACGGAGTCCTTGTGAATGGAGTTACCAAGGAACTAAATAAAATGAATTTACTTCTCATTAATCGCATATATATATACACTTTAGCATTTTGAAATTTATAAAAAATTAGTAGTTTCCAATAGCTTTAGTGTAATTACCATTTAGAACCCTAATGTTTTAGAAATATACTTTCAATCGATTGCTAATCAAACAATATTTAGTCCATGAAGTAAAATGTTATGCAAATTTGCTACATTTTATTTCTTCACTTTTAAAATGTTATAATTTAGTCTCTAAATTTTAAAACTTCATAGTCTTTATATTGTAACTTATACTACACCTAGATTCACAAACTTTAATAAAGTAAATGAGGGTTTATTACTTGTCAAAAAGGGAAAGTAAGCTTTGACATAGAAAATGTTGAGAAAGACAGCCACATATATTTATATATATTGATGCATATTTTGGTCAAGCTATAGGAGGGACTGAAACTACAATTTGCAAATCCATTTGTGATGCATGATAGGAATTCAAGAAAATACAAATACAAAGACACAACTTTAGAATTGTGGTCAAGATTTAATTTAGGGTTTATTGAGGAAAGTAAAGAGTATTTTTTTGCTTTTGGAGTTTTATTTTTACATAATATGTAAATAAATAAGCTGCTAGTCCAGTATTTCAATAATCAGAGGCGATTTTGCAAGTTCTGGCTTTTCTTTTCTATTTCTTTAGGAGTCTTTATATTTATAATTAGCCAGTTTATTTTAAGGTCAGGTTATTTAAGTTAGCTTAGGGGTTTATTAGAAGGCTGGAAGCAGTATATTTGTAAGTGAACAATAAAAAGACTTGCAACAAATATAAACACAGTTGAAGAAATAGGAAAACTGTTTTCCAGCAAAACTAGAAATTAAACAATTGCTCCTGATTCTTAAAAAATTGGACCAGCAACTTAATTATTTATATATATAACTCTAAAACACTAAGAATTACTTTATAATTTTCCCAATAAATCCTATGTTAGAAAAGGACCACAATTCTAATCTTCTTGTGTCTGTATATGAGTTTTCTTAAATTCCTATGCTTCTTCAATTTGGCTTTGGTGTTAAGACATTCGTCTTTAAATTTCTATGATGTCCATGCAATGGACGAAGCTCAAGCATAATTTCTTAATAGCCAAATAGTTCAAGTGGATCCATATTTTGGATTTGTTCATATAGGATTTACTCATGAATGAATGAAGAAGGGGACCACAGGGTGAACATCAATTGAAGTCGGGCAGTAGCAGCAATAGGATTTTCTATTTAATGTGTTCAGTATTTCCTTTCTTATTGTGGATAGTTATGTTCAGTTTTACTTTATGTTAGTGGTGTCACGTTTTCTTTTTATATAAGTTCTGAGAAATAATCCCCAATGGAAATTAGTCAATCAATTATTGTATCCATGTACATAAAGTTTTAGAAAATGAATGAAAATGCAAGCAATATTTCCTGAATACTTAAGTTACAATAGACGAGATCAAAAGATTCTCTCACAACAAACCCTTAATAACTAATTATCCAATATGGGTAAAATAGGCAGGAAATCCACCAAACACCTAGCTTTAGATTATCCAATTCTAGATCCTCCAGAAGGACCCTAGCTCGATACCACTTCAGGGGTCCTATCAGCCTGGTACAGTACTAAGTCATCCTTGAGGTACACAATTCAATTTCATAAAAAAGTGTCAAGTGGTTTTTTCCTTCTACACTAATTTTTTTTCTTTTTACAGTCATTTTTATTTCAACCGTTGCTTTCTAATCCTTAAATAATTTAATTATTTGGCTATCAAATTTAACTAGGGGTACAATTAACATGACATGATAACATTATCTGAAATATGACAAGATTCTATTGAGCGAAATCAAAATGAACAACAATGTAAACCCATTTAGTTTGAACTCAAGAAGACCCATTTTACAGATAAATACCTTAACAATTTATACTTAATTTAAACATGTGATAGTAACATGAAAAATCTCCAGCCCAAATTGCCATGTCAGCTAATTCTATTAAAATAGTCAGCTCACAGTCTGTTATACTTAACTACTAAATTCCCTTGGCCCTTGGATCAATTAGAGAGAAAATTTGATTTCTTGCCAAAAATAAAATTTTACATCCGAAAAGAGATAATAGGATATTATCTCAATGGACACCTCCATATAGGCTGATGAAATCTACTAGGTAGTGGTGGCAGATCCGCCACTATATTGATAGATATATATATATTGATAGATATATACTAGGTTCTATGGGTGTCGGTCGCCATTGGCATCTCTCGCATCCTAGCTAGGGTATTACATACAAGAAAGATGAAAGTCTGGAAACTGAGCTTCAATAAAAAACCTGTCTAAGTAGAGTCTGCAATAGGCAAGTTAATCCATTTAATAAGGCCTTGTGCTATCTGCTGGTATTCCTGGATACTGTCCTGGTGTCAATGACCTTTTCAGGAGCAACAATGATGGTATTTTCTACTAGAGTAGGCAAGTCCAATAAAAGAATGATGTTATCTCCCAGTTTCTTCTTAAGTAAGAAGACATGAAAGACAGGGTGAATGGAGGAAGTAGCAAGTAGTTTCAGGCAATAAGCCACTTTGCCAACCCTCTCTACTACCTGATAGGGGGCCATAGTACTTAGCATAAAGTTTAAGAGTCTGTCTTAGGGCAATAGAAGTCTATATATAGGGTTGTGCTTTCAAGTATACCCAATCTCCCACTTGAAATTCTCTTTTTGACCTTCTTTTATCCACCTGCTGCTTCATCCTATTCTGTGCAAGCAGTAAATTCTCCCTTAATATGTTAGTGAGCTATTGTCTCTGATTGAGCAAGTCACTAACAACCTCAACTTTGGGAGTTGTAGAGGGAATGATAGCAGGAAATGGTGGTTTGTAACCATAAAGGGTTTCAAATGGTGACATTTTGATGGGAAGAATTGTACCACCATTCAGCCAAGGAAAACCAATTGGACCAGGAAGTGGGCTGAAGGTGTGTCATGCACCTAAGATAAGCCTCCAGACACTCATTTACTCCCTCAGTTTGCCAATCTGTCTGTGGGTGATAAGCAGTACTGTAATTGAGAGTTACTCCCAAGTGCTGAAATAACTCTTTCCAAAATAGGCTAGTAAAGACTTTATCTCTGTCTGAAACAATAGATTGGGGAGAGCCATAAAGTTTGAAGATGTGAAGCCTTTTCATCTTCCTCATAGCTCTTGATAAGATCTATCATTCAAGCAGGTGAAATGCTTGTTTGAACAGGGGATAGGACAGTTGTTGAACTAGTGTCTTTAGGTCTCCTTGATAAGGCATTAGCTACCTTATTTTCCACTCCCTTCCTATAAAGAATCTTGTAGTCCAACCCTAAAAGTTTAGATATACCTCTTTGTTGTAGATTGGTGTGTATCCTTTGCTCCAACAAGTATTTGATGCTCTCATGGTTAGTTTTAATGTAAAACTGACTGTGTTCCAAATAATGCCTCCATTTTGTAACTGCAAAAGGTGATGACTTATAACTCCTCATAGACTAACAGCCCCTTACTTCTAATCCCAAAGGCCTGTGAAACAAAAGCAATTGGATGTCCTTCTTGTTGCAGGACAGCCGCTATTCCCCAATTGGTGGCATCAGTTTCTACTATAAATGGTTGTCTGAAATCAGGTAAAGCTAAAATTGGTGCCCCAATCATGCTTTCTTTCAATTGATTAAAGGCAGCATGTGTATCAACAGTCCACCTGAAGAAGTACTTTAGTAAATCAGTAAGAGGTTTAGTAATTACTTCATAATTCCTTACAAATTTCCTATAGTAACCTGTCATCCCAAGGGAACATCTTAATTCCTTTATGGAAACAGGAGTGGGCCACTTAACCATAGCAAAAACTTTTTGTGAGTCAGTTGCTATCCCTTTCCCTGAAATAATGTGTCCTAAGTACTTTATTTCAAACTGTGCAAATGAACATTTAGATAGTTTGGCATAGAGTTGTTAGTCAAGGAGAATTTGAAAAACTAGGCTGAGGTGTTTCAAGTGTGCAGACCAGGTTTTGCTGTAGATAAGGATGTCATCAAAGAAAACTGAGACAAATTGTTTAAGATATAGTTGAAAAATGTGATTCATAAGGGGCTTGAAAGGTGGCAGGGCATTGGTTAGGTCAAAGGGCATAACAATAAATTCAACATGGCCATGATGGGTACGAAAAGCTGATTTTGGTATGTCTCGAAGCTGCATTCTAATCTGATGATAGCCTACCCTAAGGTCAATTTTTGAAAAGATTTGAGCTTGATGTAACTCATCTAACAAATCATCAATAATAGGGATAGGAAACTTATTTTTTACCGTTTGGTCATTAAGTTTTCTATAATTGTGGAAAACGTAGAATTAGGAAATAATTTGTAATAGATTTATCCCCAAATTTTAGGGATCTTTAGCTGATTAGATGATTTGTTTATCCCGTAAATCATGGGATTTAACCTAGGTAGTGTCCTAATTAGTAGCTGACAAATAGTGTATATAATAGGCTGTAAATTTCTTGATGAATATACAAGAAAACCAGAATTTCTAACCTCTGATTTACAACATGGTATCTGTTGAGTTGTAAAATAGAAAAATACAGGCTGTCAAGTAGATTAAGATAATCTCTTGAAATTAGGACTGTTTAAATTCCTTAAATTGAGGAATTCAGTTAGTTTCCTAGTTTACTATTTTTCCTTGTACTTATCATGTAATCTCCTATATTAAGTTAAATTGAGGAATTCAGTTAGTTTCCTAGTTTACTATGTTTCCTTATACTTATCATGTAATCTCCTATATTAAGTCATGTATTATCATTCAAGAATAAGGAGAATTAAGGGATTTCTTCCTTTCATATTTTGTCACATGGTATCAGAGCCCTAAGGTGTGTTTTTTCCTAGGGCCATTTTTTTGCTTTTAAGCAGCCTTCATTGCTGCATATTTGTTTGAAATTCACAACTGCAAAAGCCATTATGTCCACTTCCGAAATATCTACCCCTATAAACAAACCAGTAGAATTCCATACTATGGCAAAACTTGGGGATTTTTAGATTCGAGAGTCAAATAGACTTAATGGGAAGAATTACTTTAAATAGTCTCAATTCATTCAAACATATCTCAAGGGCAGAGGACATCTTGATCATCTTCTTGGGACAGGACCTGAAAAAACTGATCCACAGTTTGGTATATGGGATGAGGAAGACTCCATAATAATATCTTGGCTTTGGGATTCCATAGATCCCACAATTAGCGATATATGTATGTTCTTTACTACAGCTACGGAGATTTGGGACTACATTCGATGCACATATTCAAAGGCTCGTGATACTGCTCAAGTGTACAAGATAAAGATCAAAGTTGCTGCCACTAAACAAGGAGACAAATCTGTGATGGATTATGCAAACCTGCTGCAAAATCTTTGGCAGGAACTTGACCATTATTGTGTTTTTGAGATGAAATGTATCGAGGATGCCACCACTTTTAAGAATTTCATTGAAAAAGATCGAATCTATGAGTTTTTTGCTGGATTAAACCCTGAATTTGATCAAGTCAGAATTCAAATTCTGGGTAAGGAGGACACTCCATCACTGGAAGAAACAATTTCTCTGATCCGTGCAGAGGAAAGCCGCAGAAGTGTTATTCTGGAACTAGTAAACCTGGATGGATCAGCACTAGTAACTAAAACCAATAACCAGGAGAAAGGAAGGAACAATCTGCCTCAACAATTTCCAGGTAGAAACAGCCAGTGGAAGGAGAATAAGGGCAATCTTTGGTGCACTTATTGTCATAAACCAAGACACTAAGAAGAAATGTTGGAAACTACATGGGAAACCACCAAGTGGAACAGTCGTGGGAACCAACCAAAATCTCAAGCAAGCATGGCTGAACAACTTTCTCTTGACAATAATACAGCTAGAGCAGAAGGATTCAACAGTGAAGAGATTGAAAAAATGAGGAGATTGCTGGAATCTCTTGAAAAACCTACTGCAGGTACTTGCTCCCTAGCTCTCTCAGGTAGATCCTCACTTTCCTTCTTTATTAATGCCTCAAAAAAAATTTCTACTACCTCCTGGATAATAGATTCTGGTGCTACAGATCACATGACTCCTACATCTCAGCCCTTCCACACTTATACACCCTGTCCAAGTAATAAGAAAATTATTGTAGCCAATGAATCTTTGGCTACTGTTACAGGATTTGGAAATATATATATATCACCTAGTCTTACCCTTAAAAATGTACTACATGTACCTAAATTGTCAGCTAGCTTAATTTCTGTTCAAAAGCTTATTCATGACCTTAAATGTTATGCTATTTTTTCTCCTTTTTACTGTGTATTTCAGGACCAAGGCTTGGGGAGGAGGATTGGATTTGCTAAGGAAAGGAGTGATCTTTACTATCTTGAACCAACACCAACAAGTAGAAGCAATTTTCCTTTATCTTTTTTCAGTTTCTCAAATAAGATATCATCTGGTTGTATCACCTACGCCTAGGTCATTCTTCTTTTAGAGTGTTAAAAGTCATGTTTTCAAATTTGTTTAATGAATTTGAAATTTTTGAGTTTCATTGTGACATCTGTGAATTGGCAAAACACACTCATGTATCTTTTCCTCTTAACAATAAAAGAAGTTCTCATCTTTTTCATTTAATCCATAGTAACATATGGGGTCCCTTTACTATACCTAACGTCTCTGGGGCTCGTTGGTTTGTATCCTTGATTAATGATTGCACTGGAGTTACTTGGCTATTTCTTCTTAAACATAAATCTGAAGTCAGTAGTATCATACCTACTTTTCACTCAATGATTCAAAACCAATTTGGAGTTAAAATAAAAAGTTTTAGAACTAATAATGCCAGGGATTATTTCAACCAAAACTTGTCATCATACTTCCAATCACAAGGGATTATTCATGACTCATCTTGTGTTCATACCCCTCAACAAAATGGGGTGGCTGAACGGAAAAATGGACATTTACTTAACTCTACCCGAGCTCTACTCCTTCAAAGGAATGTCCCTAAATTTTATTGGGCTGAAGCAGTTCTTAATGCCACATACTTGATAAATAGACTTCCCTCAAACGTGTTAGATAACAAAAGCCCCATGGAGATTCTTAATAGTTTTTTCTCTCATTTTCGCAGCTCAACTGGTCTCACACCTAGGGTCTTTGAATGTACAGCCTTTGTCCATGTTCACAGTCCACTTAGAGACAAATTAGATCCTAGAGCTATCAAGTGCATATTCTTGGGTTATTTAGCCACGAAAAAAGGTTACAAGTGTTATAATCTTTCATCTAGAAAATTTTATATTTTTGCTGATGTAACATTTACAGAGAATAAATTTTTCTTTTCCAAGTCCTCTCTTCAGGGGGAGTCTTCTATGGTTGAAGATAGTCCATGTCAATTTTTCGAGCCTTTAAAAAATCTGGAACTTTCTCAAATACCTGAAACAAACCCTGTCTCTGAAACTCAAACTGAGACATCACATAATCCAACCACTGAACCTCTTCTGCTAGATGAACCTGAGTCACTCCAGCTATCCCATGTCCCTATATCTGAACCTGAACCATCCTATGTACCAGCTAATGTTGCACCTCAACAAAAAACAAAGATATCTCGGGTGTATTCAAGAAAAGAGGCTACTCCAAAACTGATACAAGTCCAGGAATCTGACTCAAACTCTGGACATGAAAACACTATAAGTTTTGATCTTCCTTCACACATACAATCTATTGAAATTCCTACTAATTCAATAGATCATTTAGACCGTCCCATTGCTATTAGGAAAGGCACCAGACAGTGCACTACAAGATCACTATACCCATTATCTCACTATGTTTCTCTTAAAAGACTATCACCAACCTACAAAAGATTCATTGTGAGTTTAAACACCATTTCTATTCCTAACAATGTTTCTGAGGCATTGTCAAGAAGGGAGTGGAGAGATGCTATGAGAGAAGAAATGTGAGCTTTAGAGAAGAATAAAACATGGGATATTGTTGATAAACCAAAAGGAAAAAACATTGTTGACTGTAAGTGGATTTTTACACTGAAATATAAAGTTGATGGATCTCTTGAGAGATATAAAGCAAGACTAGTGGTTAAAGGATATACACAGACTTATGGAGTAGATTATCAGGAGACTTTTGCACCAGTAGCAAAAATGAATACTTTTAGAATACTTTTGTCATTGGCTGCTCACTTTGGTTGGCAACTTCTACAATATGATGTTAAAAATGCATTCCTACATGGTGAGTTAGATGATGAAATATTTATGAACATTCTACCAGGATTTGAGCAAAGCACAGGCAACAAAGTGTGTAGACTAAGGAAAGCACTTTATGGACTAAAACAATCACCCAGAGTATGTGACTAATCTATTGGTAGAAACTAGGATGATTGGGTGTAAACCAGTCTCTACTCCAATGGATCCAAATCACAAGGTGGGAGAAGCTAAAGAAGAACCAGCTGTTGACAAAAGAATGTACCAAAGGTTGGCAGGCAGACTTATATACCTTGCTCACACTAGACCAAAAATTGCATACTTAGTAAGTGTAATTAGCCAATTCATGCATGATCCAAGAGAATCACATCTCCAAGCTGCTGATAGGATGCTGCAGTATTTGAAAGGAAATCTAGGAAAAGGTATATTGTTTAAGAAGAATCAGGACCTAATTCTTGAAGACTATACTGATGCTGACTATGCAGGTTCAATTGTGGATAGGAGATCAACTACTGGGTATTGCATTTTTTTGGGAGGACATCTTATAACCTGGAGAAGCAAGAAACAGAATGTAGTAGCCAGGTCATATGCTGAATCAGAGTTCAGGGCTATTGCCCAAGGGTTGTGTGAACGCTTGTGGTTGAAGATTATTTTAAAAGACTTGGGGATTAAATTGGAAGGTCCAATGAAGCTCTATAGTGATAATAAATCTGCCATCAATATTGCTCATAATCCTATACAACATAATAGGACAAAACATATTGAAATTGATACACTTCATTAAAGAGAAATTGGAGGAAGGATCGGTTTGTATGTCCTATGTTCCATCTGGATGTCAATTGGCTTATGTTCTAACGAAGGGGTTGAATTGAATAGTTCAAGTTTCTATGATCTTATATACAAGCTGGGAATGGAAGACATCTATTCCTCAGCTTGAGGGGGGAGTGTTGAGTTGTAAAATAGAAAAATACAGGCTGTCAAATAGATTAGGATAATCTCTTGTAATTAGGACTGTTTAAATTCCTTAAATTGAGGAATTCAGTTAGTTTCCTAGTTTACTATATTTCCTTATACTTATCATATAATCTGCTATATTAAGTCATGTATTATCATTCAAGAATAATGAGAATCAAGGGATTTCTTCCTTTAATATTTTGTCACAGTATCAAAGTACAACCATCTTGGGGCTGCTTAGGGTTTTTTTTTCGCCTTTATTGCTGCTAAGTATCTCTTTCAATAACCTTTGTTTTCTTTCCGAAAAAGAAAGCCTTTTTTTTTTGGGCCTTCATTGCCGGTTTTTTCTTACTCTTGTTCATCTCTGTTTTCTTTGCAAAAAACAAAGCCTTTTTCCTTAGCCTTCATTGCTGGTTTTTCTTCTTGATTTTTATCTCTGTTGACTGGTTCAACTCCATTATTAGTGTCTTTCATCAAATTGCGTGTCAAAAACAAGAGAAGTTACCTCCATCACCGCATATGATCAGGCAGCCAGAAATTTGCAAGCTGGAGAGTTGCAGAACATACAATCAGCTTATAGACTAAACGGGAAGAATTATCTCAAGTGGTCTCAACTCATTCGCACCATTCTAAGAGGAAAAGGGAAGAAAAGTCATCTCACTGGAGAAGGGCCAAAACCAGGAGATCCGAAGGATGAAGCGTGGGATGAGGAAGTTTCCATGATCATGGCATGGCTGTGGAATTCTATGATTCCAGAGATAAGCGATACTTGCATGTCCTATGGTCAAGGATATTTGAGATGCAATTCAACAGACCTATTCTAAGGCTAGAGATGCAGCTCAAGTCTATGAGGTCAAAGTCAAAACGGTTGCTGCTAAACAAGGGAATAAAACTATCACGGAGTATGCTAATCAATTGAAAGCCTTATGGCAAGAATTGGATCACTATCGAGTGATCAAAACAAGATGTCTCAAGGATGCAGCAATTGTGAAGGACTTAATCGAGCAAGACAGAGTTTATGATTTTCTTGGTGGATTAAATCCGGAGCTTGACCAGGTGAGAATTCATATTCTTGGTAAACTAGAGGTTCCGTACTTTAACGAGGTGGTGGCATTGGTACGAGGGGAAGAGAGCAGACGAGGGTTGATGCTTGAGCCACATAATGTAGATAGTTCAGCCATGGTGACTAAAGGAGGGCAGAACCCAACTGCACACATGGACAATGGAAAAATTGGGCAACAAAAAACACAAAACCGTGACTACAAGGATAACCTGTGGTGTACCTATTGTAAGAAGGCCCTTCACACACAGGACAAGTGCTGAAAACTTCATGGAAAACCTCCTAGCCTAGAATGGGGACAGAAAGGAGAGCAATCCGAGAACAACGGCCAAGCTCACATTACAACTATACAGCCAACTGAAGCAGCATCTAAAGAGATGAGTGGCCTTAACCAGGATGAGATAGAGAAAGTGAAATCTCTCATTAGCAACCTTGACAAAAAAAACCGAGTATAATTTCTTTAGCATATTCAGGTGAGTTTTTGTTCTTTGTGGGGTTAAGTGTCTTGGATATAACCTTTGCCAGCTCCTGGATCATGGATTCGTGAGCAACCGGCCATATGACTCACTCACCAAACATGTTCATTACATACACTCCCTTT
Source organism: Aleurites moluccanus (assembly GCA_948193065.1). Lineage (NCBI taxonomy): Eukaryota > Viridiplantae > Streptophyta > Magnoliopsida > Malpighiales > Euphorbiaceae > Aleurites > Aleurites moluccanus. Next base: position 22,643 of record CANXYC011857045.1, read on the forward strand.
CCAAGTAGTAGAAAAATTGCAACTGCAGATGGTTCCTTAACTACGGTAGCAGGAGTTGGGGATGTTAAGCAAAACCCTTCCTTGATCTAAAAAAATGTCCTACATGTCCCTAGATTGTCTACAAATCTTGTCTTTATACAAAAACTTACACAAGATTTACATTGCAATATTGTTTTTCATCATAATCATTGTGTATTTCAGGATAAGAATTCGGAGAGGACGATTGGACATGCTAGAAAAAGGAATGGACTTTACTATCTTGAAGCACCAATTCAATCACATGTTGTCAAGGGCAGTTTTTCACACTCGCTGATTTCTAAAATTTCCACCTCCAATAAAAGAAAAGTCTAGCTTTATCATCGTCAACTTGGACATCCATCATTTAGGGTCATTAGTCTTTTATTTCCTTCATTGTTTCAAGGTCTAAATGTTGCATATTTTCATTGAGATGTGTGTAAGTTTGCTAAACACAAGCAGGTCTCGTTTCTAGTAAATAATAAAAGAAGTTCTATTCCTTTTTATCTCATTCACAGCGATATTTGGAGTCCCTTTAGCATTCCTAATGTATCTGGGGCTAGATGGCTTGTGTCATTTATTGATGACTGCACTCATGTCATTTAGATTTTTCTGCTTAAATAGATTTTTTTGCTTAAACACAAGTCGGATGTCAGTACTATTCTTCCTAATTTCCACTCCATGGTTAAAAATCAATTTGGGGTCAGTATCAAAAGGATCAGATTAGATAATGTCAGAGACTATTTTAATCAAGTCTTAACTTAGTTCTTTCAAAGGGAGGGAATAATACATGAGTCCTCTTGTGTCCACACCCCACAACAAAATGGGGTAACGGAAAGAAAAATCGGTCATCTTCTAGAGGTAACTAAGGCCTCCCTGTTCCAAAACAATGTGCCCAAATCCTTTTGGGGGGAAGTTGTTCTTACAGCTACTCACCTCATAAATCCTTTGCCTTCTAGAGTCTTAGGATTCAAGAGTCTAATGGACATTTTGTCCTTGTTCTATCCAGGTTTACAGACTACAAACAATCTTGTTCCTAGGATATTTGGGTGTCATTTGTTCACATTCATGGGCCATATAGGGATAAGTTAGATCCAAGGGCATTGAAGTGTATATTTGTGGGTTATTCTTTGACTCAAAAAGGATATAAGTGTTATCATCCTCCATCAAAGAAATTCTATGTATCCGTTGATGTCACCTTTCATGAACAAGAATCTTATTTTCCCATACCTTATCTTCAAGGGGAGAATTCAATGATTGAAGACAAGTATGGAAATTTTTTACTTGATCTGGAGTCTACTCCTAAGTCCTTATCCGAGTCCTTACCCGAGCCCATACCAAGTTCTGAAAATGATAATTCAAAATCAACTTCAGAGCCAACAAAAAACTCTCAAGAGACCTCTGAATCTGTCTCTGCCTTTGCACACGTGAGATTCAGCAAAGGAAAGGTGTTCTCAAGGAAGAAGAATGTCGTTCCGGAATCTATGCAAGTCCAAGACTCCAACCTAAATTCTGAAAATAAGGTACCAATGACTAATCCTTCATTGCAAACTGAACTTCAACTGCCTATTGTAATACCCTAAATTCATGCTACAATTATCAAGAAGTTTCCTTAAGTATCGGACCAATAATACCAATAATAACTAGAATATTTAAGGAATTAATATAGTATTAAATTAAAATTAATTTTTCTAAATTATATAGATAATGAAAGATTAAGAATAATGATAGTTAATTATATAAAAAAAGTACGAAAAAATATTTAAGATGATGGCAAATTAATAGAATGACAATTGTAAATAAGTGGAATTTCATGAGTATTTTGGAAAATCCACTGTCCACTACTCAGAATTATTCCGAAAGCTATATGATGTTAAACTACAGTTAGAAATAAATTGTTTCACTCTCCACTTCATAATCTAAAACTGAGCAGAATTGACAGAATAAATTACAGAAAAATTTGGAGTCAGAGTAAAAATATGGAAAGTTTTGGGATGAAAAATCTAATTTCCATATTTTTCAACCTATATAAAGGATACTTAGCCAATTTTCCATTCATTTTCTTCATTCTTCTTCCTTCATTGTTGGCCGAACCACATTTCTCCATTCTCCACCAATTCCAAGCCAAATTTATAAAGAAAACCTAAGAAAAACCTAAAATCCAACCTTATTTCATCTATTTTCATCCATTTCTCACTTAAAATCATAAAGGAAATCAAGATTTCTATCAAAGGGGATTTCGGCACTTTCATCCATAAGAGGTAACATGATGATTTCCTTGATTATTTAAGATAATTAGGTGTTTTAGATGTTGAATTAGGTGGGTATAGCCATTAATTGCATCAATTGATTCATTTTGATGAAAATTCCCAAATTTAAACCCTAATTTAAAGTTGTAAGATACCAAATCCTAATTTAGTCATCCTTAATGTTTAGGTTAGAATAAGTTCAATTGATGCCATTACAAGCTTATTTGATGTTGATTTTGATGTAGAACACAAAGAAGACCAAGATTGCTTATTTTGTCTCCTTTAAAGATTTTGGTGGAAACGAATTTTCCTAAGCAATTGAAAGCATTTGGTGAGTTTAATATACATCATATAACATGCCTAATGTCTTAAATTGAGCTTTGAAATCCAATCTTGAAATGCCATGTTCTCATGCTCCCTTTGAAATTTTGCTTGATTTTTCCTTTGAATTCCAAGCCTTATTTGATCCTTTATGTGTTGTTATTTGTTGGATATCAATTGTCTATTGTATTGCCTACATTGTGAGTTTATTGTTTGATATTGGGGCAATATTAATGTTACACCAAAACTTTGCCAAATTGCCTTGTAAAAGTTGCACACCAAGTATTCGACAAAATGCCTAAATGAAATTCCCATAGGCCTACCATTTCAATGTCATTGTCGCCAGCGATATTGACTAGCCAATTTTGTCAACCCAAATAACCTTGAATAACTACTTTTTTATCAAACTCATAGTTGATTGCTATACCCATTATTATTCTATATATACCCCCCACTACTTATATGTATTTGATTGACAGTACCGATTGATTTATTTTGAACCTAGTTGATCATTGATTAGCTATTTGATTGTTATTGGTATCCGTTGGTTTATTCACATCCTATTGTTGGATTATATGTTGATTTGACAGAGCTACCTGACCGACGAGGTAGTAGGTAAATACCGGCATTATACACAATGTATATCATGGACCTTAGCTGAGAAGGGTTAATATCCTAGGCATAAGGCTTGGCCCACCTTATGTATTATACATGTGACTTATATATGACTAAATGAGCTAAGGCTCATTATCTGTCTTATCCATATAACATGTATATTGGCAGCATGTTTATTGATCACAGTCCATTGTTGTTTCTTATTTTCCTTTATTCTGTAATTTGGTATGTAATCCTGTTAATCATTTTATTGTTTATCCAACCTTTACCTATGATATAATGTATATTAGATTCATTGTGTATTTTTATACTCATTCTTTAATTGTTTAACATTTTTTAGGTCAAAAGTAGAAGACAGATTCCAGAGTTTCCTTCTCCGTGGAATCCAGCAATGTATTTTGACAGTGTAAATATTTTAACTCTGTGTTGTGTAACTATTCTAATAGCTCCATGGATATATATAAGGATATAAATAAATTGTATATATGAATGTATGATATTATATGGAGATTAATTATAATTATGACATGTGTTTAATAATTACAGAATGATAGTCTGCAGAGTACATAATAAAGTATGGTAAAATATCAATTAGGTAATAATAAGATTGTAATTGGATATAGAAATGAGTTCTACGGATGATAGTCGCATCTAGTAGTTCCTGCATCCTATGATCATCATGTTCCATTTTTGGCACGTAACAAAAGTGGTATCAGAACATAAATTTATATGAATAGTAACTAGATACAGCATGAATAGGACATAAGTAAACCATGGAACATAAGAAATTTTTGTTTCGTTTTTTGTTGTATTCGTCAAGTATGTGTATTCTGCATTTCTGTATCACACTAAATTGATGTTTCTGTTTCTTATAGTGACCGAGATATTTGATAGACAGAGGGAACGTACTACAAAGCCAGAACATGACAGAGACAGAGAGGTTACCAGAGAGACAGAGATGGCCTCTAATGAGTTATTAGTCAGAGAAGAGACAGAGGAACCTCCCTGTTCCCGATGAAGGACAGAGGATACCAGGGGGGTGAGGATCCCTGGAGAGCAGAGATTATGCAGGGGACGTTAGATTTACGCAGAGAGATACAAGAATTGAGACGGGAAAGACATGCAATGCTGCCACCAGCACCCCCAACAGTGTCACCCCTTGCTGCACCAGCTGTTCCACTAACTGCACCTGCTCCAGCTCCAGTACCGCCAGTAATTATTCCTGGAGAGCCTGTAGTCCAAGAGGGCCGCCGGATTATATATTAAGGTGGGGTCAGTATGTTTAATTTTTTGAAATTAAATTTGCATGAGTTTAAGGGAGACAGAGGAGAGGAGCCTATTGATTTCTTAGAGCAGATTGAGAAGGTAGTGAGGAGGCTACCTTGTTCTGATGCTAGAGCTGTTGAGCTAGTTGGTTTATTACTGAAAGGGAAGGCATGAACTTGGTTTTCCAGACACATAGAGCCATGGCTATACAGTGATCATCCTCTTAATTAGGCTCAATTCAAACAGGCCCTACTAGATGAGTTTCTGACAGAAAGGGTAAAGACTAAAAATATTATACAGTTTGAGCAGGGTAACAGGAGTGTGGAGGAGTATGTAGATGAGTTTATTCGGTTGAGCAGATATGCTACCAGGATAGCACCTACAGAGACGGATCTTATCAGCAGGTTAAGGAGGGGATTGCATGCCTCACTACATAATGCTCTGTTATCTACAGAATTCACTTCTCTGATGATGATTATTGATAAAGCTAATCAGATGGAAGAGAAGTATAAGTCAGAGAGAGCAAAGAGGGAACAAAAGAGAAAAGGAAGATCCAGTATTCAGAGCAAAAGCAGACAGAGACGGGATCCAAAAGGGAGCAGAGACCCCAGTTTGGTAGTCAGAGGAGTCGTCGTCAAAGTAGAGGTCCTCTAGCACAGTCAGTTTATGGTTATTCACAGGGTTCATCCAGACCTGTGACACAGATGCCCAGTTTGCCTGTTTGCAGTTTCTGTGGTAAGAGGCATGATGGGGAATGCAGGCAACAGTCCGGTGCCTGCCTTAAATGTGGTCAACATGGGCATTTTATTAAGAATTGCCTAATATGGAGTGAGCAGCAGCTTACTGCAACAGTATCACAGCTGACAATTCAAATGAGTCAGAATGATAACACAGAGGCTACAGGCAAAAGCAGAGGCAAATGGCAAGTTCATAGCAATAGCTAGGCTCCTGCAGGGAGTGTACAGGGGCGAGTATTTGCAGTAAATACACAAGAAGCCCAGAAAGCAGACAACACAGTGACAGGTATGGTTTTAATTCAGAATGAAATAGCACAAATATTATTTGATTCGAGTGCCACATATTTTTTGTTTCACCTACGTTTGCACCTAAATTGAAAATGAAGAGACAACTAATAATCATTCCACTAGAGATATTCCCACCTATGGGGGAGAGTGTAGAAGTAAAATATCATTATCCAAGTTGTGAAGTAGAAATTGAGGATAATATTCTGCATGATAACTTGGTAGAATTACCTGTGCTTGAGCTTGATGTTATACTGGGAATGGATTGATTAGCAACTCATCGTGCAGTGATAGATTGTTATGAGAAGAATATTAAATTTCAGCCAAAGGGACGAGCAAAATTTGAATAACAGGGTGACAAACGTGAAACTGGTATCAGCCTTATTTCTGTTATCCAGGCTGAAAAGATGTTAAGGAAGGGTTATTTTGCTTACTTGGCTCATGTGATAGATGTTTAGAAGACTCTAACAGGATTGAATCAGATACCTGTTGTCAGAGAATTTCCTAATGTCTTCCCTAAGGATTTGTCAGGGCTACCCCTAGAAAGAGAGATTGAGTTTGAGATTGAGGTGTATCCCGGTACTGATCTGATATCTATTCCTCCCTACATAATGGCACTTACAAAATTGAAGGAGTTAAAGGTGCAATTGCAGGAATTATTGGATAAGAAATTTATCAGACCAAGCAGTTCTCATTAGGGTGCTCCAGTGTTATTTGTTAAAAAAAATGATGACTCATTGCGGATGTGCATTTGATTATCGGCAGCTGAATAAGGTGACTGTTAAGAACAAGTATTATTTATCACGGATTGATGACTTGTTTAATCAATTGCAGGGTGTCAGTCACTTCTCTAAAATTGATTTGAGATATGAGTATCATCAGTTGCGGATTAAGAGGGAAGATGTACCCAAGACAGCATTCAAAACCCGGTATGGACATTATGAATACTTGGTATTGCCTTTTGAGTTAACTAATGCTCCAACAAAACTTATGGATTTGATGAATCGAGTCTTCAAGTCTTACTTGGATAAGTTTGTCATTGTGTTTATTGATGACATACTTATCTATTATAAGAACAAAGAAGAACATGCAGAGCATTTGAGAATAGTATTGCCTACACTGCGGAAACATCAGTTGTATGCTAAATTGTCGAAATGCCAGTTTTGGTTAACTGAAATGTGTTTTTTGGGCCATGTTGTTTGCAAAGAGGGTATTAAAGTTGATCATTAGAAAGATGAAACTGTTGCTAATTGGTCCCGACCTACCAATATTACGGAAATCCGCAGTTTCCTTGATATGGCTAGATATTATAGGCGTTTTGTGAAGGATTTCTCGAAGATAGCTGCTCCATTGACCAGATTAACCAGGAAACAAGAGAAATTTCAGTGGACAGATGAATGTGAGAGTTTTCAGACTTTAAAGTCCTGGTTTACAACCGCTCCAGTGTTAGCCTTGCCAACGAAGACAGATAAATTCACAGTGTATTGTGATGCCTCTACAGTCGGATATGGTTGTGTGCTTATGCAAAATAAAAGGGTTATTGCTTATGCTTCATTGCAATTAAAGAAGCATGAGATGAATTATCCGACGCATGATTTGGAGATGGTTGCGGTGATATTTGCACTAAAAATCTGGAGACATTATTTATATGGAACTAAATGTGAGATTTATACGAATCATAAAAGTCTACAGTATATTCTGCAGTAGAAGGATTTGAATCTCCGGCAGGGAAGATGGGTTGAGTTGCTAAAAGATTATGACTGTGAGATACTGTATCATCCGGATAAAGCTAATGTTGTAGTGGATACTTTGAGCCGGAAATCAATGGGAAGCCTAGCTCACATTTCAATTTCAAGAAGGCCATTGATCGGTGAAATGAAAAAATTGATCGATATGGGAACTGAGTTGGAATTAGGATCCCAGGATCGAAACCAGACTCTGATAGTCCAATTTCGAGTTAAGCCAACATTGATTGATGATATTGAAACAGCACAGGATAGGGATCCATATCTTTTGAAATTAAAGAAAGATGTTCAAATTGGCAAAGCTTCAGAGTTTACTGTTGAGGACGAAACATTGAAGTGTGGAAAATGGTTATGTGCCCCCAACATCGATGGGTTACGGGAGCGGATTATGAAATAAGCTCATAATGCTTATTATAGTGTACATCCTGGAATTACAAAGATGTACCGTGATCTGAAGGAATTTTATTGGTGGCCTAATATGAAGAGGGATGTGGCTAAATTTGTGTCCACTTGCTTAGTCTGTCAGTAGGTTAAGTTTGAACATAAGAAGCCATCTGGTTTGCTACAGAAAATAGAATTACCATAGTGAAAATGGGAGCACATCACCATGGATTTCGTGGTTGGTTTACCGAAGATTTCACGGGGTTATGATTCTATCTGGGTAATAGTGGATCGACTGACGAAATCTGCCCATTTTCTTAAAGTGAAGACTAGTTATACGGTAGCACAGTATGCCCAGCTATATGTTGATAAGATTGTACGACTTCATGGAGTGCCACTGGTGATTATTTCAGATAGAGGAACACAGTTTACTTCAAAATTTTGGCAAAAATTCCAAGAAGCACTGAGTACACAGCTTCGAATTAGCACAGCTTTTCATCCTCAGACAGATGGTCAGTTAGAGCGGACGATACAGACATTAGAGGATATGCTACGGTTATGTGTATTGGATTTCAAAGGCAACTGGGATCAATATTTGCCATTGATTGAATTCTCCTGCAACAACAGTTACCATTCATCGATCGGGATATCTCCTTACGAAGCACTATATGGTAGGAAATGTCGGTCTCCAATTTATTGGTAGGAAATGTCGGTTTCCAATTTATTGGGTGGAACCAGGAGAGAAGCATTTGGAAAGCCCAGAGTTAATTAAAGAAATAATGGAAAATGTGTCTATTATTAAAGAACGAATGAAGACAGCTTTCAGTAGACATAAGAGTTACGCCAATCCGAAAAGGAGAGATATGCATTTCACAGTAAGTGACCCTTAAAGTTTCACCTATGAAGGATGTAATGATATTCGGGAAGAAAGGTAAACTGTCACCTAGATATGTTGGGCCATTTGATATCCTAGAGAAGATTGGCAATGTTGCATACCGATTAACTCTTCCACCCAATCTAAGTCACGTGCATCCGGTGTTCCACATTTCCATGCTACGGAAATATGTGTCTAATCCATTGCATGTATTGAAACTACAAGACATTGGAATTGATGAAGACTTGACATATGAAGAGTTACCGGTAGAGATTGTGGATCGTCAAGTCAGGCAATTACGCAATAAGGAAATTCCTATGGTTAAATTATTATGGAGAAACCAGTCAATAGAGGAATGCACCTGGGTAAGTGAACAGGATATGAAGGCAAAGTATCCATTCCTGTTTCAACATTGAAATATGTATTAATTTTAAATTTGGGGATAAATTTATTTGAAGGAGGGTAGAATATAATACCCTAGATTCATGCTACAGTTATCAAGCAATTTCCTTAAGTATCGGACCAATAATACCGACAATAGCTAGGAAATTTAATGAATTAATACAGTTTTAAATTAAAGTTAATTTTTCTCAGTTATATGGATAATGGGAGATTAAGAATAATGATAGTTAATTATATGAAGAAAGTATGAAAAATTATTAAAGATGATGAAAAATTAATAGAATGGCAAAATCATACATAAGTGGAACTTTAAGGTTATTTTGGGAAATTCATTGTCCACTACTCAGAATTGTTCTGAAAGCTATATGATGTCAAACTATAGTTAAAAATGAGTTATTTCACTCTCCACTTCAGAATCTAAAACTGAGCAGAATTGATAGAATAAGTTACATAAAGATTTGGGGTCAAAATAGAAATATTGAAAGTTTTGGAGTGGAAAATCTAATTTCCATATTTTCCCACCTATATAAAGGATACTTAGCCAATTTCCCATTCATTTTCTTCCTTCTTCTTCCATCTTCGTTGTTGGTCGAACCACACTTCTCCATTCTCCACCAATTCCAAGCCAAATTTGTAAAGAAAACCTAAGAAAAACCTAAAATCCAACATTGTTTCATCCATTTTCATCCATTTCTCACTTGAAATCATAAAGGAAATCAAGATTTCTATCAAAGGGTATTTCGGCACTTTCATCCATAAGAGGTAACATGATGATTTCTTTGATTGTTTAAGATAATTAGGTGTTTTAAATGTTGAATTAGGTGGGTATAGCCATTAATTGCATCAATTGATTCATTTTGATGGAAATTCTCAAATTTAAACCTAATTTGAAGTTGTAAGATACCAAACCCTAAATTAGTCATCCTTAGAATATAATTAGGTTAGATTAAGTTTAATTGATGCCATTGGAAGCTTATTTGATGTTGGTTTTGATGTATAACGCAAAAAAAAAAAACAAGATTGCTTATTATGCCTACTTTAAAGATTTTGGTGGAAACAAATTTTCCTAGGCAATTGGAAGCATTTGGTGAGTTTAATATATATCATATAACATGCCTAATGTCTTAAATTGAGCTTTGGAATCCAATCTTGAAAGGCCATGTTTGGCCGAACCCATTGTGTCATACTCCCTTTGAAATTTTGCTTGGTTTTTCCTTTGAATTCCAAGCCTTATGTGATCCTTTATGTGTTGTTATTTGTTGGATATCAATTGCCTATTGTGTTGTCTACATTGTGAGTTTATTATTTGATATTGGGGCAATATTGATATTGCACCAAAACTTTGCCAAATTGTCTTATGAAAGTTGCACACCAAGTGTTTGACAAAATGCCTAAATGAAATTCCCATAAGCATACCATTTCAATGTCATTGAAGCCAGCAACATTGGCTAGCCAATTATGCCAACCCAAATGACCTTGAATGACTACTTTGTTATCAAACCCATAGTTAATTGCTATACCCATTATTATTCTATATATACCCTCCACTGCTTATATGTATTTGATTGACAGTACCGATTGCTTTATTTGGAACCTATTTGATCATTGATGAGCTATTTGATTCTTATTGATATCCATTGATTATTCACATCCTACTGTTTGATTACATGTTAATTTGATAAAGCTACCTAACCGACAGGATAGTGGGTAAATACCGTTGGTATTGTGCACAATGTATATCATGGACCCTAGCTGGGAAGGGTTAATATCCTAGCCATAAGGCTTGGCTCGCCTTATGTATTATACATATGATTTATATATGACTAAATGCGCTAAGGCCCATTATCTGTCTTATCCATATGAAATGTATATGGCAGCTTGTTTATTGATCACAGTCCATTATTGTTTCTTATTTCCCTTTATTATGTAATTTGGTGTGCAACCCTGTTAACCATTTTATTGTTTATCTGTCATTTTATTGTTTATCCAACCTTTATCTATGATATGATGTATATTAGATTCACTGAGTATTTTTATACTCATTCTTTAGTTGTTTAACATTTTTCAGGTCAAGTAGAAAGCGGATTCCAGAATTTCCTTTTCCGTGGAATCCAGCAGTATGTTTTGACTGTGTAAATATTTTAACTCTATGTTGTGTAATTATTCTAGGAGCTCTATGGATATGTATAAGGATATAGATAGATTGTATATATGAATGTAGGATATTATATGGAGATTAATTATAATTATGACATGTGTTTAATGATTACAGAATGACAGTCTGCAGAGTATAGAATATAATATGGTAAAATATTAATTAGGTGGTAATAAGATTGTAATTGGATATGAAAATGGATTCTACGGGTGTCGTTCGCCTCTAGCAGTTCCTACATCCTATGACCGTCATGTTCCATTTTTGGGACATGACACTATGGATAGTAATGACCTAGACCTTCCCATTGCTATTAGGAAAGGAACTAGAGAATGCACAAAAAGACCCATGTATCCTCTTGCACAATTTTTGTCCTTCAAACATTTTTCACCATCCCATAAAGCCTTATTAGTTTAAACACCATTGCCATCCCTAACACCTTATCCAAGTCTTTTTCCAACAAGCTATGAATGTGGAGATGGAGGCATTAGAAAAGAACAAAACCTGAGAACTAACGAGGCTGCCAGCAAGAAAGAGACCCGTGGGATGTAAATGGGTCTACATAGTGAAGTATCAAACAGATAGATCCATAGAGAGATACAAGGCAAGGTTGGTCACCAAGGGTTAAACTCAAACCTATGGAATTGACTAATTAGAGACATTTGCCCCAGTTGCAAAAATGAATGGTGTCAGAATCTTGATGTCTTTAACAACTAATTATGGTTGGGATTTGCAGCAGTTTGATATTAAAAATGCATTTCTGCATGGTGAGCTAGAAGAAGAGGTTTACATGGAGGTTCCACTAGGTTCTAGGAAAGATTTAGTTGATAATACAGTCTGAAAGCTAAAAAAAAGCCTTATATGGACTCAAACAATCACCTAGGGCATGGTTTGGCAGGTTTGCAAGAGTCATGATTAATATGGGATACAAGCATATTCAAGGAGATCATACGCTATTCATTAAACACTCATCTTTAGGGGGAGTTACGACACTATTAGTATGTGTTGATGATATAATAGTGACCAAAAATGAAGACGAAGAGAGACAATGTCTGAGTCAGTGTTTGGCCAAGGAGTTTGAGATAAAGGCCTTAGGGAGACAAATACTTCCTTGGTATTGAAGTAGCTCATTCTAGACAAGGCATTTTCATCTCTCAACAAAAGTATGTCACGGATCTTCTTAAGGAAACAGGAATGACAGTGTGTAAACCAACAAGCACTCCAATAGACCCCAACCTTAATCTCGGGAATGCAGAAGAAGATGCTCCAGTAGACAGAGAAATGTATTAATGACTGGTAGGAAGACTAATCTACTTGTCCCACACCAAGCCAGATATAACATATACAGTAAGCGTAATTAGCCAGTTCATGCACAGCCCAAAAGAGGTCCACCTACATGCAGCTCATCGAGTGCTACAATACCTTAAAAGGACATCAGGGAAGGTATTATATTCAGGAGGAATGGAGGATTGATACTTGAAGCATACACCGATGTTGACTATGCGGGGTCAGTGGCAGATGGGAGATCAACCACAGGAAACTGCACCTTCCTTGGTGGGAATCTTGTGACATGGAGGAGCAAAAAAAAGAATGCAGTGGCACGATCTAGCGCAGAAGCTGAATTTCGAGCCATGGATCAAGGAGAGTGTGAATTGCTTTGGTTGAAAATTATCTTAGAAGACTTGAAGATTAAGTGGAATGGGCCAATGACACTCTATTGTGACAAGAAGTTAGCAACAAGCATAGCTCACAACCCTGTACAACATGACAGTACAAAGCACATTGAGATTGACAGACGCTTCATCAAAGAGAAGTTGGACAGTGGGCTGATTTGTACACTTTATGTATCAACACATGGTCAACTTGCTGATGTACTCACTAAAGGGATAAGTAGTTCAGTGTTTCAAGATTGTGTATGCAAGCTGGAAATGGAAAATGCCTATTCACAAGCTTGAGGGGAGTGTAGAAAACCGTAGAAATAGGAAATAATTTGTAACAAATTTATCCCCAAATTTTAGGGATCTTTAGCTGATTAGATAATTTGTTTATCCTGTAAATCATGTAATTCAACCTAGGTAGTTTCCTAATTAGTAGTTGACAGCTACTCTATATAATAGGCTGTAAATTTCTAGATGAATATACAAAAAAACCAGAATCTCTAATCTCTTATTTACAACAGTAATAAATATAGAATCTCCAAGAACCATCCTTTTTTCTCGCTAACAAAACAGGAGAAGAATAGGGGCTTGAGCTAGGTTGGAGGATGGAAGAACTGAGCATTTCATTCACTAATTTCTCTATTTCAGTTTTCTGAAAATAAGGGTATCTATAGGGTCTAATGTTCACTGGTTGTGCATTTGGGTGGAGGGTAATAAAGTGGTTGTGGCTCCTAAACGGTGGCTGTTGGTGTGGTTCTATAAATATGGTAATGTATGATCTAAAAGGGTCTGAAGGTCAGGAGGAAAAGTGTGTTAGGCTGCAATTCCTCTTGTTCAATACTTAGGACACAGAAAAGGGAGTCTGAAAATCCTTACCCTATTTCCTCATGGTGCTGACAGCCCTTTTTAAGATGCAAGACTCATATGTCCCTCTTAAGGTAACTATTTCCCCCCTTATTTGAAAGGAAATGGTAGGGTTTTCAAAATCAAATAACATGGGATTGAAAGTTCTGAGCCAATCTACTCCCAACATCATGTCAAAACCCCCCAATTCCAGCACATCAAAACTGAATATCTGCTCCATCTTCCATTTATACTGTGGACAGTGATGTGTACAAGTTAATTTTCAGCCACCTGCCACTCTTATAATCAATGGAAAAATGTCTATTGTAATCAGCTTCAATTCTTCTGCAATCATTTTGTTGACTTGTAAATATCTCCACAAATCTCTTAGTATGATTGTAGCAGTACGTTTTTATTTCCATGCTCATTCTTTTCTATTTTAGATTATAGTCTGTGTATATACGTAATCCATGTATGAGAAGTTTTACATATCAGTATGAGAAGTTTTACATATCAATGAAATAAAGAAGTTTCTCTCAACATGATATCAGAGCCTTCAATCCAAGGGGCCTGAATTTTTCGGCTAGTCTCTCTGGCATACCTGTTTTTTCTAGTGGAGAGAAGACAGAGGTTTTTCCTCAAGATAATCGGCCTGTGGGTGCGCGTTACTGCCACTGTCCTTCTAGAACAGCTACCCAGCCGCCAATCAGTGATCGCTAGAAGGAGCGTCGTCGAAAGCGTCACGTGCCACCTGTCTCTCCGGCCTCCGACCTCACGCACCGGTGCGTGCGAGCGTTAACCATTTCCGGTGACTTTTTTGGCCGGACTTTGCTTGTATTGGTTCGCCTGAGGTATACAACTCCGACTAGGTAACCACCTTCACTTGGGTTTCGATTTTTCTCCTGTCTGAAGTAGGGTTCAGTCTTTTGCTTGCGCGTTGGGGTTTTTTTCCTGCCTGAGGTTATGTTTTTGCTAGGTGGTTGCTTCGTGGGTTTGCTTGGTTGATTTATCCTTGATGGTAGGTTTTATTCATGCTGGGTATTTTGTAGCTTGTCTGGTATATTGCTTTTACTGCTTCTAAATCTATTTCTGGTCTGTCTGTCTAGGAATTTTATCCTTGCTGTATTTTTTGGTCTTTACATTTATAAAGAGAAAAAGGTGTGAGAGAAATGGATGATAATAAGACCCTAAAAATAAGTGAAAATCCATCCCTACATATTAGTCCGGTTAAATTAGATGAAACAAATTATCTAGCATGATCTAGATCATGTCTGTTATTTACACAAGCTATGGGCCTACAAGGTTATCTTAATGGTAAAAAATCGAAACCAGAAGCATCTCAGTCATATGGCCAATGGGACTCAGAAAATTCATTAGTCATGTCATGACTTATTAATTCTACGTAGCCTTAAATTGCAAAAGGTTATCTTTTCCTTAATTCTGCATCTAAAATTTGGAATGTCGCAGCCCAAACGTATTCACAAGTGGGTAATGATGTCCAAATCTATGAGATACGCAACAAAGTTCGTGCAACCAAGCAAGGTGAGATGATTATTGCTCAATACTTTACTGAGTTGAGTAGTTTGTGGCAGGAATTTGATTATTATCAAAATTTTAAAGCCAAATGTCCTGATGATGTAGTGAAATATCAAAAATTAGTAGAAAAATATCGTATCTATGATTTCCTTGTAGGGTTGAACATGGAATTCTATCAAATTTGGGTTCAAGTTCTCGGTAGTGATCTTTTCCTATCTTTCAGACAGACTTACTCCAATGTACAACAGGAAGAAAGTCATTGTACTGCCTTGGTACATACAGTGTCAATAGAGAAAGCAAGGCTACTAGTGAATACTTCCCAGTCTAAACAGAATACTCCAGGGTCATCAGATAAAGACCACTTGTTGTGTGACTATTGTGGTAAACCCAAACACATTAGAGAAAGCTGTTGGAAACTCCATGGACGCCCTACTCGAGGTCGTGGAGGAAGGCAACAGAATTTTACCAGATCCCAAGCGAGCAACAGAGTTCTACCAGACCCCAGGCACATCATGTTGATGTTACTAGTTTATCCACTGGAACCTCTACAGCTGAAAGTCTCTCTAATGATGAAGTCAAAACTCTCAAGCTTCTCTTATTAAAGCTTGACTCCAGTCCCTCGGTTGCCTCTTCAAATTTTGTGAAATCAGGTACTACTTTTCTTGCCACACTTGATGATTCTTGGGTTATAGACTCTGGAGCAAATAGACATATGACAAACTCTTTAAAACATTGTTTAACCTATTCATCTTGTTCTAACAAAGATACTGTTCATATAGCTGATGGATTCTTAGCTTCTATTTCTGTAACAAGTTCTCTTAAGTGTACTTCTACAATCAGTTTAGCCTATGTTCTCCATATTCCTTCTTTTCCTATTAATCTCTTATCTGTCGTGCTATAACAAATGTTCTTAACTGTAAAATTGAGTTTTTTCCTACTCATTGCATTCTACAGGATCTAATCACAGGGAAGACGATTGGATTTGGTAGACTATGTGATAACTTATATATTCTTGAGGATGCTTTGGGTCCCTTTATATCCAAAGTCTTGTCAATAGATTCTAGAACTGCTGCTCATCAGAAAATAATACAGTGGCATATGAGATTATGCCATCCTTTTTTTTTTGTAATTCAAAGACTTCATCCTAGTTTTTTTGAAAACTGTCATTTGGATAATTTATTTTGTGATACTTGTGAACTTGCTAAGCACACTAAACATTTTTATTCTTCTAGTAATAATAAGAGTTTAATTCATTTTATGACTATTCACTCAGATATTTGGGGTCCAACTTCTACTATTTCATTGTCAGGTTATAGGTGGTTTGTTACCTTTATAGATTATTGCACTAAACTGACTAGGGTGTATTTAATGAAAGCTAAAGATGAGATTTTCTCTCATTTTAAATCTTTTCATGCCATGATTATCACCCAATTTCATGCTAAGGTAAAAATTTTGCAGTCTGACAATAATACAGAATATATGAATGGTGTATTTCGTGCATATCTAAATTCTAAGGGTATTATATATCAGACTAGCTGTGTAAACACTAGTGCTCAAAATAGGGTATCTAAGAGGAAAAATAGGCATTTGTTAGAGGTTATCAGGTATCTTATGTTTGCTATGAATGTTCCTAAAGTTTATTAGGGTGATGCAGTCTTTACTGCTGCATACCTTATTAAGGATGCCTTTTAAGAGTTTCAACTTTAAATACCCTTTAGAAGTCTTAAAAGGGAGTATTTCATATACTATTCCACCAAAAGTAATTGGTTGCAGATGTTTTGTACATTACAAGACTGGCAGTAAGTTGGATACTCGAGTTTTGAAGTGTGTTTTTGTAGGATACTCTAACACTCAAAAAGGTTACAAGTGTTATTACCCCCTTCTAGAAAATATTTTCAAACATGGATGTTACTTTTAGGAGATTTGAGCAGTATTTCCCTTCACCCCATGCTCCTCTTCAAAGAGAGTATAAGACGGAAAAGGAAGCACTAGTATCTACTCCTTTACAAATTATGAGCATGGAACAGGATTCTAAAAAAAATAAATAAAAAAAAGAACAGAAAAAAAGGGAGGCTGAATAGGCCGGATTTAAAAAAATACAATCGTAAGGTCAAGAATAATGTCATCACATGTTGTACCTGATCCAATGTCAACTCTGCAATCAGTTCCTAGAATAACATATGTTGAGTCTTCTTCAACTCCTGATTCTAATTCTATAAATCCTGATTCTGAACCTATAACTAATGATATCGATGTTCCCATAGCTATTCGAAAAGGAGTAAGAGCATGTACTAAACACCCCATTTTCAAACTTGTTTCTTACAACTCCTTGTTTCCTTCCTATAGAGCCTTTGTACCGTCTATATCTTTTGTTTCTATTCCACAGGATTAGCAGGAAGCAATCCTTGATGAATAATTAAAGGAAGCAATGATGGAAGAGATTTTCGCCTTGGTAAAAAAAAAAACTTGGGAGCTTGTCACTTCTTTATCGAGAAAGAAACCAGTTAGATGTAAATGGGTCTTCACTATAAAACATAGAACAGATTGATCAATTGAAAGGTATAAAGCCAGATTGGTAGCAAAATGCTTTACTCAGACTTATAGGATAAACTACCAATAAACATTTTCGCCTATTGCAAAAATATATACCATCAGAGTCTTGTTGTCATGTACAGCTAACCTTGATTGGGATCTACACCAATTTGATGTTAAAAATGTTTTTTAACATGGAAAATTAGAGGAAGAGGTATATATGGAAATACCTTCAGGGTTTCATAATAAGAAGACAAAAGGAAAGGTATGCAAATTGAAAAAAACATTATATGGGATAAACCAATCGCTTAGGGCATGATTTGATAGATTCAGTAAGGCCATGATTTTATTTGGGTATTCTCCAAGCAATGCTAATCATACATTGTTTGTTAAACACTCTAATGGGAAGTTTTACCTTTCTAATTGTTTATGTTGATGATATGGTCGTAATTGGAAATAATGAGGAGGAAATTGTTTGTCTGAAGAAGTTGTTGGCTAAAGAGTTTGAAATTATGGATTTGGGAAAGTTGTGATATTTCCTTGATATAGAGATTGCTAGATCGGAGAAAGGGATATTAATTTCTCAAAGGAAGTATATCTCGGATATCTTAGAAGAAACTGGTATGTAGGGGTGTAAACCTGCAGATTCTCCTATTGAGGCTAATTATAAATTATAAGTTGAGCTGAATGATCCAGTAGAATTAGGAAGATATAGAAAGATTGATTTATCTTTCAAATACTAGACCTGATATAGCTTATGTTGTAAGTGTGGTTAGTCAGAGTGCTGAAGCGGAATATAGAGCAATGGCTTAGGGTGTTTGTGAGTTACTTTGGCTAGAAAAGATTATGGAGGAATTGCAACTGACAGGGAAAAATGATCTATCCATGTTCAGTGATAGCAAGGTTGTTATTGTGATTGCTCACAATCCAGTTCAGCATGATCGAACGAAACATATTGAGATTGATAGGCACTTCATAAAGGAGAAAGTTATGCAAGGCTTATTGAAACTCACTCATGTAACCTCAGACAATCAAATTGCCGATATGCTCACCAAATGACGGAATGGCAAACAATTTCATAAGTTAGTTTTCAAGTTGAGCATGTGCAATATTTATGCACCAACTTGAGAGGGAGTGTTGACTTGTAAATATCTCCACAAATCTCTTAGCATAATTGTAGCAGTATGTTTTTATTTCCTTGTTCATTCTTTCCTATTTTAGATTATAGTCTGCATATATATGTAATCCATGAATGAGAAGTTTTACATGTCAATGAAATAAAGAAGTTTCTCTCAACAATTCTATTAGTAAAACTATTAGTGCTCCTAATGTCTGTTAGAATGACTAACTGTCTATCCTAATAGTGTCCTAGAATTCTAATGGTCTCAACTCCACTTCTTCCTTCCATAGCATGCACAGAGAGTTATAAACACCATATTTTGACCAAACAATTTTTATAATTTTTTTTTTTTTTTATGTTTATATGTGAAAATTATAGTAAAGTATAAAAATTGATTTTTGTTTAAGTTTGTGTGTTTTGAGAATATTTTGAAAAAAAAAAAATAATTAAAAATATTTTCAAAAAAAAATTAATTTATTGTTTAAATAATTATTTTAGTGGATAATTATTTATAAAGTTTTAAAGTGTATATATATATATATATATATATATATATAAAATAAAATAAAATAAAAAAGAAAATGGAGAGAAGGGCCAAATTGATAATAGTTCAAAAATTGGAGGACTGAATTGAAAAATGCCAATAGAGACAACAGAGGACTGAAATGACAGAATTTTAAAGACGCAAGGACTAAAATGTAATTAACAAAACAATGCGTTTTCTATGTGGAAAATAAGAAAATAGGAGGCTTAAGAAGGATAATTTTGTATTTTTATACCCTTAAATTATGTCCTAAAATTCTCTACAAATAGAACAAGTAGGGGAGTGATTCTTGGAGAACAAAGATCAGCAGAAAGGGAACAGCTGAGAGATTTGAGCTGTCGTAGAAGAAGAGAGGAAAAAAAAAAAAAGGAAAAAAGAAAGAAAATCATTTTGTGGGAAGTCATGTGAACCACTTAGAGCTATATTGGCAGAGTATTCTACTGTTTTTTCTTGAAGTACTATTGCTTCATTAAATAGTTGGCTAGGCCTTCTATGGAAAAAGGTGGGTGGGCTATATATATATATATATATATATATGACATATCTTATTTGTTATTCTTTGTGAGTTCAATTGATTTATTTGTTTGGTAATCAAAAATATTGATTTAGTTAATCATCTGTTTTACTTTATATTTTAAATTTGATACTCAAAATAAATTAATTACATATTGCTTGGTTGTTTTTTTGGTTATGGAATAATTCTACAATTGGTTTTAAAATAAATGATATATTTGTTTTGATTCACTATTTGGTTCTTTGAGACCCTAGTTTTCCAAATAGGAGTTCACTCGAAATGGTTTGATAGGGAGTACCGTATCTCACCATTGGACCCCCTAAGTGGAAATTGGAATCCTGTCTATGGTGGAGTTGCCGCTATAGAACAGGATTAGCCAAGAAATATTTTTTATAAAAAAACCTACAATATGTTTATTCCTTTTATAAAATTATAATATGAAAATGGAAAATTGTCATTTGATTTAGGTTTAATCTAAAAATAAAAATGATAATAAAGAATCTATGAAAATGTGATTGTTTTAAATTCATGAATTGTGGTTGTTCTCAAATTTCGCTTTAATTTTTTAACTTAATTGTTCAAATCTTGAGAAAAAATAATAAAAAAAATTAATTAAAAAAATAAATTTAGAGTAAGTTGAAAAATTATTTGTGGTTTTCTATTTTAGTTATTGATTAATATTAAATTTGTTCTAACATAAATGATATATTTTGTTTAATAATATTTGAGAGGCCTCAATCTTTCAAATAGGGGTTATTAAAATGGCTTGAGATGGACTTGCCTCTCTTACCATTGAATCTCTGTTTGGGATCTAAAATCCCTTTCTATGGGAGGACTTGCCACCGCAGGAAGGGATAGCTAATAACATAAAATTAATTTTAAAGTATAAATAAAATAACAGTTAGTTTCAAAATTTTCTTTTCGAAAGAGAACCCATTTGATGGCTTGAGAGGGACTTACAGACTCTTGCCATCGGGTTTCTTGTAAAACTCAAATTTTCTTTTTGTGGGGGACTTACCACCATAAAAGAGAAAATCGTTAAATAATTATTTTTAACATATAAAAGTTAAAATTCCAAAATCAATCTTTTAAAAATAATAATAAGTTACAGATTCTGATTAAAGAAAGTACAACAATTGCACTATATAAATAATAGAGAATAAAATATTTTAAAGGCCAATATAATATTTTGAAAATTAATGCGTGGGGTATCGAATACATTTCTTATACATTTGCGACTTCCGAACCCAAACTTTGATTTAACACACCAAATTTTCAAAAATTTCTAACCGAGTCTTTTAAAATAATTCAGTTAATAGCGATTCCACTTTTATTTAAAAAATTAAATTTTATTTTTCGCCATTCTATTGCGGCGGCGTAAAAAACGTTGTGATAAGAGTGTTAACTCTCCAAAGAGTGTCTCTTCAATCCTTACTGGAGACTCTTCTTGCTCCATCTCCTTCTCCTCTTCTTCTAAATATATGGTTGCTAAGGTTTTAGTTTTACATCGGTAGCCAGGAAAATACCTGTCAACACATTTATAGCAAGGCCTGGATGGTTGTCTAGTCAAAGAAGGTTAGGGTGGCAGAGAATTTGTTGTGGTTATCACAAGGTGATGGACAGGTGGACGAACTGACTTGGAAGTGAAGGAATTAGGTTTAGGGATAGCTTCAGGA
The DNA here is from genome assembly GCA_948193065.1 of Aleurites moluccanus. Lineage (NCBI taxonomy): Eukaryota > Viridiplantae > Streptophyta > Magnoliopsida > Malpighiales > Euphorbiaceae > Aleurites > Aleurites moluccanus. The sequence continues at coordinate 44,108 of CANXYC011857045.1, forward strand.
TTGGGTGGTTTGGAAGGGTAAGGCAAATTCCAAGAGTTTGGGGGTCTAGTAAAGGAAGTGGCCTATTGTTGTAAGTATTAATCGGGTTAGGTTAGAAATGAAACTGTAATGGTTCTTGTTATGAAAATATAGAGCTTTTTGGGTGGTCACAATGGGTCTGCAAGTTTGATTAAGCATCTTTTCTTGTAGTTTAGCTATGTCAACAGCTTGGGCTATAGTTAAAGATCTCAGTATCCTCACCATCAACCTAATTTCCTCTTTCAATCCTCTAATGAGTCCAAACAAGAAGTAATTCTCACCTAATTCAAGTAGTGCCCTCTCCATTCTAATCCTAAGATCCTCAAAATTGTCTTGAAATTCCTCTATGGACCCTTCTTACTTGAATTTCATAAATTATTCCACTATATCCTCTAATTCATCATCTCCAAATCTCACATAAAGAGCCTTCTCAAATTCTTCCCATTGTTTAGGTGGCATTACCTATTTTTTGATCATTTTGGAATGTGGTAAATCTCAAAATACTTTTAGGTGGCTCTAGGGTCATTCCCTTCAAAATTCAACAACTTAATCTTAGGAAAAAACAGGTTTTTACCTTCATTATTTTCATATTCAATAGGTAGAGTGAAAGTCAAACCGATCAAATCAAATCGAAACTAATAGTCTCAGCTGTTTAGTTTGGTTTCAGTTTGAAAAATAGAGCAAACCGAAGATTCAGTTTGATTTGTTGTTTTAGCCCTTTTTTCTTGATTTCAAACCGAATTGAATCAAAGTTTATATATTGTTTTTTACTATTATTATAATTAAATATGTTTGGTTTATTTTATATATATTCACATAAACTTTTTTTAACCTAATATTAGTTTAAAATTTAAAAAAAATAATTATTCATGAAAATTAACTAAAAATAAATTAAAAAAAAAAAGTATAATTATTGAGAAAAAAGATAAGTTTTGTGTGTGTTAATTAATGAAATTGACAAATTTTGTATTGTACATTAAACTATTTTCAGAATTTTTTTAATCACCGATACTTGGTCTTTTTATTCAAATTTATAATAAAATAATAACGATTTATAAAAATAAATATATTTGGTTTGAAACCGACAAACCGAAGGCGATCAAACCAAATTCAAACCAACAATTTGGCTATAATGATGGTTTGGTTTGAGAATTCTTCAACTCAACTTAACTCAACGAAGCCTCAGTCACAAATTAATTGGGCTCAGCTATATAGATTCTTCTTTTCCATTTCAAACGCTCTTGGGCTATGTCAACAGAAAGATCTAGAGCAACTAAATTATCCTTAATTACTCTCCCCTAAATCAGTTTAGGTCTACCTCTATCTTCCTTCCTAACATCTAGCATAATATAGTCAACTTTTCTAACCGGTGCATCGCTAGACCTACGACTCACATGTCCAAACCATCTCAACTTATTTTCTCTAAGCTTATCCTCAATGCAAGTTACTCTAACTTTTTCTCTAATACATTCATTTCGAATGCGATCTATTCTAGTATGTCCACATATTTATTTCCACATTTTCATTTCAGCAACGCACGTCTTAGAGATATGTTGTCTTTTTATTACCCAACACTCGCTACCATACATCATTGCAGGTCTTATGGTTGTACGGTAGAACATAACTTTTAACTTGAGCGAGATTTTACGATCGCATAAAACTACAGTGGCAAGCCCCCATTTCAACCACCCAACCTTTATCCTATAGCTAAGATCTTCTTCACATCCTCCATCTCCTTATAGGATTGAGTCTAGATATTTAAAATGAGTGTTTACCATACATCATTGTAGGTCTTATGGTTGTACGGTAGAACTTACCTTTTAACTTGAGCGAAATTTTACGATCACATAAAACTACAGTGGCAAGCCCCCATTTCAACCACCCAGCCTTTATCCTATAGCTAAGATCTTCTTCACATCCTCCATCTCCTTATAGGATTGAGTCTAGATATTTAAAATGAGTGTTTTGGAATAATGTCACTCTATCCAAGTTAACTTTCTCATTATCCCCACTTCGGCCTTCACTAAATTTGCAATGCATGTATTCCGTCTTGGTTCTACTTAACCTGAAAGATTCTAGGAAGTTGAGGCCTAATTTTGTAATAGACCACCTACTAGATTGGGCAGCAGGCCTCTATCTCTGCTCCCAGTTCTCCTTCTATGTTGATACTTCTTTTGCCCTTGTTTGCAGCTAATTTGGTCATAAAGACCTTCACTTCCCCCAAAATATCCTAGTTCTTGCTAGATTGGTGCCTGACTTCTTCATTAAATTCCTTGAGCTCTGTAAGATTCCTCATAGAATGTTCTTTGATACTTTTTACTTGTTCTTCTAGCTGGACGATTCTTACCAACTTAGCACTATTTTTTCTTCTAACTCAATGATTCTTACCATCTCAACACTAACAATAATGGATCGAACCATCTTGCTGGAAATGAAAGGAAAGAGAAAGAAAAGGAAAAAAAAATCTAGGGTTCTGAAAATTAGAGAGTAGATTCCTTGTCGAAAAAACAGAGCAGAAAAGGAGATTTTAGGGTTTCAAAGATTGAAATTATCAGCCCCAAAGGATTGCAATAAAACTCTGGATACCAAATGTTAGGATGTGAATACCCTAACAGAGAAATTTAGGGAGAAATAGAAAGAGCAAAGAGACTTTAGAGAGAGAATTCTAGAAGAGGGAGAAAAACAGAAAGGAAATTGATTATTGATAGTAGAATGATCAATTACAGTTATTACTTATGTTTATATACTAACAGTTCCTAACTAATGGCTGCCATGTCATCTAATTCAGTTAGAAACTCTAACTGATAGCCAGCTCATAGTCTGTTATAATGTTCAATAGAATTTTGTTATACTTAACTACTAGATTCTTTTCTTATACTTGTTCCTATAATATATAACAGCAACTAGTAGTCTAACAAGTGGTTTTTTTAGAAGCACATTTGATTTATTAGTTACATTAATGTGTACATATTTTATATAATAAGTTACGCTTTAAGCCTTTAACTAATGCATACTAAAACGCCAAATATACGTTCTAGGATGCTGCCAAAAAAAAACCTCTATTTACGATATTATATTATTAATGCCATTCAACTTGAGTTTTAATTCTAATATTTAATCATATTAATAAGAAAACTTAGATAAAAATAAAGTATTGTAATGCTCATAGCAACACATGGGTGTTGTAGCTTGTAAAATCCTAAATTAAGAAAAATCCTTTTGAAAATCAAAAGTTCCTAAGTAATAGGTGACGGAGAATAAGAACACAAAGAAATTCAAATTTAAAAGATCAAACTTAAAATTATAGTCCCCATCTAATATGGGCTTTATTGGGAAAATTATAGAATATTTATTAGTTATTTTGAGTTTAATTTATGCTGCTGGTCCATTATTTTTAAATCAAGGGCAATTTTGTAATTTCTAGCAATTTTTTTAGAAGTCTTTATTTTTAGTTTTAAGTCTTATTTGGAGTTTTTGTTGATTTAGAAAGAATTTATTCCTTTTTACTTTATTTTAGGAGTTCAAACAAGTTTTGAAGTCTTAAAGGACTAAAAGCTATTTGAATCTATAAATACTTAGTATTGTAATGCATTTAAAGAAGCTTTGTTATTGAATTATTAAAAAAAAAAAAAAAAAAAAAAGCAATTATGTTATTTCGAGTTGTGTGATACAATTCAACCCTAAGTGTGATGCCATGGGATCTTGGGTATGATGTCCAAGAAAGTTTAGGTATGAAGCTTAAACTAAATTTATCTTAATTTTCTATTCATGCACTGTTCATTACCATTATTTGTGCACTGTTTATTGTTACTGTTCACAACTCCAAAAACAGCCCATAAATCTTTATTCTTGCTTAGTTTTGCATTTCAACTCCCTTATTTACAAACCCCAGCCTCCCGCCTATAATTTCTAGTTATCCTAATCTCAATATAAGCCCATATTCATCCCTTTATAACCAACCCTCTAACCCATCCTGCGTCAATAGGAAACCCTACATTGCCTAAATAAGAAAATGCTAAATACATAAATAAAAAATTTTACTAAATTATCAAAACGAAATAACTTTTAAATTTCTTTTTCTTGACCTGCATCACATTCTCATCAATTTTTATTTTTTTCAATTACATTTGAGTATTTCAAATAGGTTTTCCATAATTTGGTGAGCATAAGATTTTTCTAAAGCCCTTAAAATTGGATACATTATGGTGGTCCAGGCAACAAAAAAGAAGCAAAAATTCATTGGAGATGCATCGTGTCAAATAATTTGGAGAGTCCGAATTGTGTCAATGATTTGGAGAGTCCAATTGAAGCATTAATGCAACAACTTTCAGGAATTGCTATTATCTTTACAATTGGCTCAGGATAGATTAGCTTTTTTGGCATCACACGATACTTCATTTCTAAATTTTTTTTTTTTTTCAGAAATGAATTCTCTGATATCCAGTGCCATAGAATACCTTTTCTACTAATAGTTTTGCTTTTCCTAATCTCTTGAGGTTAGCCTCCATGTACTTTAATTTCCCTTCTTAATTTTTTTTAAATAATTAAAAAAGAGCCAAAAATACTTCCAAGGGTCAATACTTTAAACAGGTGCCTTTGATATGCAATCATTTGTGCTATATTCAACTCAACCTCAATCTCAATTTAGTACCACATTCTTTTGTGATATCTACTTAATAAAATATTTACAGGAATTCAATTTCCTGCACCCCAATACTAATGCATTTGCTGATAAAACAGGACATCCAGCAGATGTTCATTTGTCATTGATGGATTCAAAATAGACATCTAGCTTCATCTTCTATGAGGATTTTGCTTTAACACTCATCAGAAGATATGATCAGGAGGCATAATAACTCCTCAAAAGGTCAACTTTTGTGACCCCTTTTTTCCTTTTCAGGATTGATCGAGGTTAAACTTTCTTACACCCTAATCATACCTTAAAGACTAGAAAATACCTAGTATTCTTCCAACTCCTATTTATTACAACTAATTCTATTCATCATGTTCATTAAGTGCAGTTCTGTTCGATTTTATGGTTCCTTTTCTGCAAGCTAATGTCCACAGCTAGACTATAGCAATTAATGTCACTGAACTTGATTAAACAGAAGACTTATGGGAAACTTGAGCGGTTGCTCAACCACAAAATCCGTAGTGGAAACAAAGTAAAATGTGGTTACCTTCGGTCGAATCGGAAGAACCCCAGGGTAGTCTCTGGAGATGCAGTGTACAACTTCTTTTCCAATATCCCACCTCTTATTTGCTTCAAGAACACCACCAACCATGACAAGGGGAAAAGGAGCATTTCCATCTGCAATAGTATTTGCACAAGCATGACAAGAAACCAAAACTTCAGAGAAAAATATGGTAGAACCATCAATAAAATACCAAATAGTTATTTATAATAGCTTTCAAGCACATATCAACTGTAATCTCTAACAAAACACATAATCACCATATATTAGCAGTGTTCAGAAACATGCAAAAGCCATGTACATAGTCCATCTAAATCATAATAATATCTTTATGCACTATATGCTCATAATCAATCTGATTGGCATGGCCAAAATGCAATTCCAAACTAATGTAATGGGTATTAGTAGATTATTAAGTAAGACCTCCTAAAGTTTGCTATTTCCAAGCTAAATACTTTAGTCCTTGCTCCTTGTACTATCATTAGTAAAAAAAAAGGACAAAATTTTGATCTAAAGTATTTTATAATACAACAATTCAGGACTAAAATGCAATAAAACTTTAATACTTCAGATACTTAAGCATGCTAAAATTTACAATGTAAGGAATAAAGTGTAATGATTCAAATATTATACATCAAGGACTAAAGTGACAAGGCAATATATGAAGTGTCTATTGGACCAAAAATCAAAGGCATCCTAGAAGAAATTTAAGAAACCATGTACGTACACATATCTAATTTTCAATATATGCAATGTCAAAAATCACTGAATTAATTAGCTATCCAGAATGAGCTTGGTTTTTCACTAAATACCATCCTACAACATTAAACTGAAAGATATTGTATCTGTTATGCTTGAAAATACAGCAAATTATTCCTTCTGCCCCTAAGTAATCAAATTCCACTATTGTAATATAATTATATCCACATATACTACTTATGTCCATAAAAAACTGGATAATTCAGAAAATATATTTTTGGTCACAGGCCAAGTGAAAACCTTGTATCTCTATTCATGGTGATAGGAACCAAACAAAAGAATTCACTTTGGTTTTAGTTTTAGTATGAATTCCCACACCTTCACCACACAAGCCAAGTCTTTGAACAACAGCTTTCACACTTGAAGCCAACTCTTCAACTGAATATTGCAAGATTTGATTCGCTACTTCATCACCTGCCTCTGCACAAGATACAATAACTGGAACAAGAGCTGCAATGCGAGCCCAGGAGGGATCCGCATATGTCCACCTATAATCCAAAAGATAAAACTCAATTCACTTATCCAATACCTGATATTTTATTTTATCAGGTATCATGCGAGCTACAGTTCAGAGTTGCAGCAAACCAAGTATAAAAAATGCTATTTCACCCGTAAGTCTTAAAAAATATATTAAGAAAATCATGTATCCCCAAAAAAAACATTACAAAGGTCCGTGCATAGAAAAGTATTCCCATGAGGAGTTTCTTCACCTTGTCATTTTTTCATAACATCAATCCAAGAAATACAATATCCAGAGCTTGAGAAAGGGAGACAGAGAAAAGATCCACTTGCACCAGTGTAAAATTTTTTACTTTTTCCACAATTTTTAAACCATTAATTCTCCTATAAAAATAGTTGATATTAAGTTTAAATTTACTAATTATCAATTATTCTCTCTCTAATATTGTGTATTTAAGAATCATTTCACTCTTTTTCATTATTTAGCGAAGAATTTCTATTTTAACTCACAGATCACTCTAAATTTAAAATCTCTCTCTCCAAATTCACAAATTATTTCACTTTCCCATTCAAGTCACAAAATGGAGAAAAATATTTCAAGTCACCTTCCCGTGAGGGGACATTCAGGGATTCAGGTAAACTCTCTGCAGGCTTGAGAAACACTTTTTTGGGTCTGGCATGCTACAAAATGTACTTCAATGGATTAGACACTGTGAAGTATGAGTAAGACGCAAACCTGAACATTGTGCTAGCCCTGGTTTACTTCAACCATTTCCTATACCTACACAAGCCTGGCAGCAGCTCTCAATGGATTTCATTGAGCATCTACCAAAGTCAAGAGGTCACAATGCTATTATGGTAGTGGTCTGCAGGCTCACTAAGTTTGCACATTTTTTTACCCTTAGCCCACCCACTCACAGCTGTTTCTGTAGCTAAAAAATGAGGTAAGAGCTAAGAAACCTCCGCATCTAAAAAACCCATGAAAGCAGATATATTTTTGTATAACAATATTTAAGGGTAAGAAGCAAAGAACATCCAAATTATTCTTGTTTTGGGACCGTATTCATTTTGAGAACTGTTCAATTTTTTTAGTATGATAGGAAAAGTGTGATATCATCATCTCATGTATTTTTCAGATTATATTCATTTTTTTTAATTTTGTCTAATCACAGAAAAATATACGTAAATTAAAAATCTTTAATAAGCCAATGGAGTTTTTTCTCTTTCTTTTTAATTCATTCATGCATCATTTAGAACTATTCAGAATTTCATAGCTTATTTACTCATCTGCTATTATGGAAATAAATTGTTAATAACTCATACTCTGTTATGGAAAGAAAATATATAAAAGGAATATGTGTATAATTTTATAAATAAAAGAGAGAATGTATGATATGTGTATAATTTTACAAATAAAAGAGAGAATGTATGGATTTTTAATTTTGACTTTGAATGAGCTATTGGATCAGTATAAATCAATGGATGAAGAGAAATTGTGTGAAACTTGTTAGTTTTACATGTGTGAAAGAGTATCCCTATCCTATATATACATATATAAAATGAAAAAGAAAATTGATAATATTTTAAAAAATAAAAAATAATAATAATGAAAAGAACTAACTTTCATCTTAGAACGTCTCATAAAAAAGAAAATATTCCTAACATTTATTTGGACCTTCACGCACAACACTCCAAGGAATTGCTTATATTGTTAGATTAATAAAATAAGTAGTTAAATTTATTTTCCTTTAATGTACTGAAGATCATCATAACAATTTAAGATTATAATTTATAACTGGTAACCACCAAAAACAAGTATGAAGACACTGAGAAGTCAGAACACATACCCAATAAGTTCATCTGGAGAACAAAGACCAAGAGTCTGTAAAATGCTAGATGTGAGAATTGTTTGAGGGCCACGACCATCATAAGCCCTTATAACTGCTGTTAACGCTTGTGCAGCTATTCCATAACCACTGCAGATAAACAAAAGATCTGTTGTATAAAGCTTCGCTCGAAACAGAAAGTCATATGTAAGGTGATCCATCCTAAAAATGATATGAGCATTGACTTTCTCCTGAAATGGTCTTTGAAGATAAAACGACACTTGGTCCTTAACCAAGAAGAGGAGAAAATTGAAGAAAATGTCAAAATAAGAAAGCATCCAGTAAAGAGTTTGTTGAACCTTGAGGTTCTAGTCCAATGATTTTGATAATAATAAATAATTGATGATGCTATTAATTATCTTTTAAGTGTTTGTGTGAGAATGTAGGTCCATAAACTATATAAATCAAGTGCTTCAAGATTCAATGTCTCATATGCAAGTTTGAAACTCTATAATGGAGCTTGAAGTGAAGAAAAATCAAAATAGTTGACACAGGACAGGTTAGAGGCTGGATAAAGTATGAATTTTAGGTTTATATAAAGGCTAGGGATGGGTGGAAACTATAAATGGAAGGCTGGCGCTTGTAAGTAAGGGATATGCAAAACTGAAACAAAACAAAGAGTTAGGGGCTGTTTTGATGCTGTAAACAGTAGTGATGAACAGTATAAATGAACAGTAATGAGATTAATAAATTTTGGATAAAATAGTTTAAACTTCACATCTAAACTTTCTTGGACATCACATTCAAGATCCCAAGGCATCACAGTTAGAGTTGAATTGCATCATACAACTCGAAAAAGCATAATTGTTGTTTTTTTCATTCAATAACAAAACTTCATTATAAACATTACAACATTAGATATTTATAGACTCAAACAACACCTAATACTTTAAGAAAAGGACTATTTAGATTCCTAAAATAAACTATAAATGAATAAATTCTTCCTAAACCAATAAAAATTCTAAAATAATTAGAAATAAAATAAACATAAAGATTCTTAAAGAAATTGGGACAGATTGCCTAGCAAAGCTGGAAATTATAAAATTGTCCTGATTTAAAATTAATAGACCAGTTGTATATATATTTAGTTAAAAGAACAAATTAAACCCAAAAGTATTAGTAAATAACCCTATATTTTCTCTGATAAACTCCATATTAAATTTGACTGTAATTCTAAGCTTGAATTCTTGAATTTGAGATTTCTTCTTTTCCTACTCTTTGTCATTCTCACTTTGTAGGAAAAAACTTGATCCCAAGTTTTGAATTGTCTTAGCAACAAAGATGATTCGTTGTTGAATTGTCATTTTGCCTCTTTAGCTATTAGTAATAATAGAAAAACTTTTTCCTAAAAAAAAAAAATAGGAAAACTTGAAAGCATTCTTTGGACTTTATATGAATTGAATAAGAATTACAAAGTCCATCTCTTGGATATAGGTTAGAGCAGTGTAGTCAAAGGCACTTGGGGGGCGCCTAGGCGAGGCGAGAATATGAGTTGTCGCTTTTAAACCAGCAAGGCACTTGGGGGGCGCCTAGGCGAGGCGAGAATATGAGTTGTAAACCAGCAAGGCGAGGCATCTTACATTTAGGGGAGCGCCTTGTGAGAGGCAAGAGGCGCATTAGGCGTGCGCCTGTCTAAAAACAAATTTCTAAACTTATTTAGTTCGTTACACTAGACGCTGATTTTAATAAATCTTTAGATGCTTTAGGGTTTCTTAGTACTTTTATATATCTTTTTTAAGTTAAAAACTCAAAAAACTATACTAGGTTATTTGATTTGCTTAAAACACTACTTTCTAGCATACATGTTTTAAGGGAACTAGACTAGTTAGAAACCTATTCAAACAGAACTTCCTGCATCAATTGTCCATGGCAGAAGCAAGGGGAATGGGGAGGGCATGGTGGGGACTAGAGAAGGAGTGTGTGTGTGTGTGTGGGGGGGGGGGGGGGGGGGGGGGGTGGGGGGGGGGAGAATATAAAAAAAAAAAAATTTATTAATTTATTTAAAACAGGAAAAAAATATAATT
>CANXYC011857097.1:0-14820 GCA_948193065.1 Aleurites moluccanus
TATATATATATATATATATATATATAATTGGTCCATAGCTATATAAGTTATATTTATGCTATTTATATTGTTATATGGAGACACACCCATATGGTATTATAACAGGGCTACCTCGATAGTGTAGCGGGTAATTCCAACGACCGTGTGCATACTGGTATTAATTAATTTGACCCTTGCTAGGGAGGGTGTAATATTCTCAGGTATTAATTTGACCCTTGCTAAGGAGGGTGTAATATACTCTGGTATTAATTTGACCCTTGGTAGGGAGGGTGTAATATTCTCTAGTCATAAGGGTTGATCTCCCTTATGTAAAGTGGTTTATGCACTCTATTATAGTGCTGGAATATTGAATTATACATGATTAAACTATTATAGACAATGCAATTGCACTTTTCATGTGACCCAATCCTATTATATCATATGTGCGTTGACTTGTACACTGGATATTTATATGGATACTTATATGGATATTTATATGGATATTTATATGGATACTTGTTTCACCTTTATTTGTTATCTTATATGATATAACAGGACATATATGAGCAACCATGGTATTATGAACATCTACTACATTTTTATACATATGGATTCACTGAGTATTTTTATACTCACCCCCTTAGTGGTTATTATTTTTCAAGACTGCAGTGAGGCCTAAATTCCATTGGCACCTTCTATCCTCGCCTTGGAATTTTACTACTTGTAACATATAATATTCCAGTCTCAAAAGTATATGTAAATATTTGTATAGTAATAGAGATTCCATGGTACTGTAACTTAAATAGGGCCATATATGTGTGTGATTGTGTTTCTCATAGTATTGCATATAAATTATGCTATGGATGTATATAGTTTGATATGCAGATATATATTGAGTTGATATTGGAGGTTGATATGAGTATTGATGATAAAGTATATTGGAAGTGCTATTTACTTATTTTACAGCTGGGCATAGTCATTTTATTAGAGCAAATGCTACCGAAATTTCATTATAAATGTTCGGCTATATTTGAGTGGATCATATGAATTGCATGCCATAGTATATAGATAATTGGGTTCTTTGTGGTACTAGTAACTTAGGCAACACCCGTACCCTAGGACCGTCGCGACTCCTAGGTTGGGTCGTGACAAAGGTGGTATCAGAGCTAAAGGTTTATATAATCTTTATTATTGCATATTAATAGTAATAAAACTACCATGGAATCTAAGATTCTCTTATATCGTCAAATTGACAGTCTCTTCTTCATTGTTTGAAATTCTGCGTACCTATGATTAAAATATTCTTATACGTGCTGGATTTTTTTGTTTTTGACTTGTAGCAATGTGCTAAGATGCCTAAGAGAGTAAATAGACGTGCTAGGCCTATTGGTGAGGGTGAGTTTTATGGATCTAGTGAGGAAGCAGAGGTTGCTCCTAATACATCTGCTATATGGAGGACTCATTCTGAGCCACCCTGGTTATGGAGACATACTGGCTTGGGAGGAGGTCTAGATGCAAAAGTCTGAGATGTCCTCCTCCCAGGCCAGTGCAGTCCTTACCACCTCCCAGTCAGAGGCAGGATTTTGGCAGAGATACTAATATGAGGCCTCCTATTCCTAGTTACTTCCGAGGGCAGAGGTACTAGTATGAGGCCTCCTATTCCTAGTTACTTCTGAGGCCCTGTTAGACCAGTCCAGATGATATCATCAATGCCCACATGTACTTTGTATGGGAAGAGACATTCAAGGGCATGTTGTATCAGGACAGGAGCATGCCTCAGATGTGGACAGTTTGGGCATTTTTACAAAGATTGCCCTATGTTCAGAGTTACACAGTCTTCAGAGGTAGGATCATCCCAACTATTAGTACAGATGGGTAGAGGGAGTATAGGAACAGATAGACTAGCAGGGCAGAGTCCATCTGCAAGACAGTTAGCCGCTGGTAGGGGGCCATGGGTGAGTGTTTACAGTTACCCAGCAGCCGGTCCAGGGATCATATGAGATAGTTGTAGGTATGATTTTTGTCCATGATATAGTGGTTTATGTGTTGTTTGATTCGGGTGCAACCCATTCTTTTATATCACCTGTTTTTGCTATGAAATTGGAGTTGGCTAGAAAACCTTTACATGTACCCTTAGAGATAGCCACACCGATGGGGGATAAAATTATTGTTGGGTATAAGTATGATATTAGTGATGTGAGAATTTGTAATAGATCCTTGCCTGCGGAATTGATTGAGTTACCTGTATTGGAGTTTGATGTTATCTTTGGTATGGATTGGTTGACTGTATATAAAGTTTCGATTGATTGTGCGCTGAAAAGGATAAAATTTTGACCCGATGAGTAGGAAAAGTTTATTTTTTAGGGGGAAGCTAACAACCACATATAGGGGTTAGTGTCTATAGTACAGGCAGAGAGGCTGATGAGAAAGGGGTGCATTGCTTATTTAGCAATAGTGGTTGACACTACAGGGGTATCCAAAGAGTTAGAACATATTCCAATGCTAAAAGAATTTTCTGATGTATTTCTATAAGATCTTTCAGGACTGCCACCAGAGAGGGAGATTGAATTTGAGATTAAGGTATATCCTGGTACTGATCCTATATCTATTCCACCATATCGAATGGCACCACCAGAGTTAAAAGAGTTGAAAAAGCAGTTACAGGAATTATGTGACAAAAATTTTATCCTGCCTAGTAGTTCACCTTGGGGAGCACCAGTGTTGTTTGTAAAGAAAAAGGACGGGTCATTGCAAATGTGCATTGATTACCGACAATTGAACAAGGTGATAGTAAAGAATAAGTATCCTTTGCCTAGGATTGATGAGTGTGAAAAGAGTTTCCAGACTCTTAAGACCTATTTGACCACTGCACCAGTGTTGACTCTTCCTTTAGAGGTAGGCAGTTTTGCTATATACTGTGAAACTTCGAGGGTTGGTTTGGGTTGTGTTTTGATGCAGGACAGGAAAGTAATTGCTTATGCTTCCTGTCAGTTGAAGAAACATTAGGTGAATTACCCCACGTATGATTTAGAGATGACAGCAGTAATCTTTGCTTTGAAGATTGGGAGACATTATTTGTATGGGGTAAGATGTGAAATTTATACTGATCATAAGAGTCTCCAATACAACTTGCAGCAAAAAGAACTGAATTTGAGGTAAAGGAGTTGTTAAAGGATTATGATTGTCAGATTCTATATCATCCTGGAAAAGCAAATGTGGTGGCGGATGCCCTTAGTAGAAAATCAATGAGAAGCTCATCACATGTGACTGCTTTAAAAAGATCCTTGGTATGAGAATTGAGAGAGTTGATGGCTAAAGGTTTAACCTTGGACTTGGAATCACAGGGGCAGGAGACAGTATTGATAGCACAGTTTCAAATGAAATCATTGTTAATAAATGAGATAAAGAGTTCCCAGTATGAAGATCCACAGTATGTAAAGTTCAAAGACTTGGTCCAAAATGGTAAAGCTCCTGACTTTTCTGTTGAAGGAGATTTATTAAAATGTAAGGGGCGATTGTTTGTTCCAGATGTTAAAGGGAACAAAGAACAGATCATGAAGGAAATTCACTATTCTCCTTACACAGTGCATCCAGGAGTAACAAAGATGTACCATTACTTGAAAGAATTTTATTGGTGGCCAAACATGAAGGGTGGTATAGCAAAGTTTATCTCCAAGTGTTTAGCCTGTCAGTAGGTGAAATTTGAGTATCAGAAACCTTTAGGTTTGCTTCAAGAGATCCAGCTACCAGAGTGGAAATGGGAACAGGTGACGATGGATTTTGTAGTGGGTTTGCCAAGATCACAGAAATGGTATGATTCAGTATGGGTGATTATAGATAGATTGACCAAGTCACCTCACTTCTTAGAGGTAAAGACAACCTATACAGCTGCACAGTATGCACAACTTTATGTGGATAAAATTGTACAGTTGCATGGTTTACCAGCAGTGATTATATCTAATAGAGGTACTCAGTTCACCTCTAGGTTTTGGCAGAAATTCTAAGAGGCATTGGGTATTACTTTGCATTTCAGCACAACATTTCATCCTCAGACAGATGGACAGTCAAAAAGGATTATTCAGACATTAGAGGATATGTTGAGGTTGTGTGTGTTGGATTTAAAAGGCAGTTGGGATCGCTTCCTACCACTGATAAAGTTTGCTTATAATAATAGCTACCATTTAACCATTAGGATGGCACTATATGAAGCTTTATATGGCAGGAAATGCATATCACCTATATGTTAGGTGGAACCAGGTGAAAAACAGTTAGAGAGACCAGATCTTATCAGAGAAACAATGGAGAAAATCCCTATTATACAGCAGAAGATAAAGATTGCTTTCAACAGGCAGAAAAGTTATACAGATCCAAAAAGAAAAGATGTATAGTTTGTAGTGGGTGACCATATATTTCTAAAGATCTCTCCTATGAAAGGAGTGATGAGATTTGGAAAGAAGGGCAAGTTGTCACCAAGGTACATTGGACCCTTTGAGATTTTAGATCAGGTTGGAAATGTTTCATACAGACTAGCTCTTCCACTTAATATGGGTCAAGTGCATCCAGTGTTTCATATTTCTATGCTACGGAAGTATGTTCCAGATCCATCCCATGTGCTTAAATCCCAAGAGATTGAAATTGATGAAGCATTGTCATTGGAGGAAGTCCCAGTACAGATTGTGGATCATTATATTAGACAGCTTCGGAATAAGAGTATTCCAATGGTTAAAGTACTGTGGCGTAGAAGAAGTATAGAAGAATGTACTTGGGAGAGTGAGGCTGAGATGAGACACAAGTACCCTCACTTAGTTCATGAATCAGGTTTTATTCTACCTATAACCTTAAAGTAAATTTGAGGATGAATTTATTTATAGGGGGTAGAATGTAACACCTCAGTTAAACCTAGAACATAAACCACAAAGGGTAACCTAGGGAGAATTTTGACTTGAATTGAATGTTGTGATTTGCTATGTGTTTATGCATGAATTTGATAGATATGCATGTTATATGATGTATTTGTATGAGTAGGGGTTGTTTAAAAATTGTTAGGAAGAAATCGGGTAAATTTGAGTTTTTGATGAACTAGGGGCAAAATGGTCATTTCACACTCCCTTGAGTTTTTATGGAATTAACATCATATTTGATGGTAAAAAAGAATATCATGACATGAAAATAGTGGTATAAAGGTCATTTGATTGTTGGAAAGTTAAAGCCGGTAGAAAATAATTCCGAGCAAAGTTACTCGGATAGGGATTCCATTTGAACTAAGGGTAGTTTAGTCTTTTCCTTTGAAATATGGATTTATTTGGTGTATGCAAGCCTATGGTATCATTTTAGGCTAACCTAAATCAAATCATTGGATGAAAAGATCAAGAATTGAATGGTTAGAAAGCTAGGTTTCACAATTCTTACCATAAGCTCAATGTATAGGATTATGCCATTTGATTTTTAGTTGGATTTTTGCCACCCCTTCACCATTATTAGCTAAAATCACCATTCAAACTTTTCTCTTTCTTCATCCAAACTTTCGGCCACCATTGATGAATGCCAAACCAAGTTGTTTTCTTTCATTTCTTGATTCAAACATGTTAATTCCATCATTCTAAACACAAATCTATCCTTAGATTCAAAGGAAAAACAAGAAAAAGTGAAAATCAAAACTTTGATGTTTTGGAAGAACTATTGGAAAAGTAAGTGATTTTGCAATTCTTTTGGTTTAATTATGTTTTTAAGATGTTCTTTGATGTTAGTTGATGACAAGAATGTGTTTAGGTTGGAAGAAATTCAAAGGTTGGAAAAGAAACCTTAATAGGAAAAGGTATAAATCAAAAGTGTTATTTTGATGGAATTTTTGTTCAAATGAGATGTATTTGGTGCATATGTATTGAATTACTGGTTATTTGATGGAAAGAAATTCATTTGAATGGAATTCCATGTTGGCCGAAACTTGAGGTGCTTAAGGAAGGCTTGATGCTTTGATGTTTAATAGGTTTAAATGGCTAAATGTTATGCATTTTGTGTATATGTATGTTGTATGAATGAATGGTGTTGAAAAATGAATGAATGGAATGATTTCCATTTAGGCCGCACCATATAGACTTTATAGGTTTAATGTGTTAGGTTGATGCAATTAGGAAGGTAGAGTTTGAATATGGTTTAATGGTGTAAGTAATGGAAATGTATAAGTTTAGATATGGAAAAGATATTTGATATAAGTACTTGGAATCTAAACTTGAATATTGGTGCATGTTTGATATGAAATGCTAAGCTAAGTGTATATGAGTTATTAATTTGGTTTAAAAGTGATGGATATATGAAATGTAAGTCATGGTGATAGAATGTGTTTACTGCATAAAGGATTAGAAAAAGGGTGAATTATGTAATGTGAGGTATATTGAGTATGCTTTATGTCTATTGATGTGTTTTTATGTGAATAATGTGTTTTGTGATGTTTTTACATCTTACTGAACTGTTATTTGTGAAAATAGGTGAACCATCGAGTACTCCAGTTCAGAGTGTCGAGCAGCGGGCTGATTAGGGCCTACGAGAGATATTAGGGGATAAAGTGAACAAATTGTGTAAAAGGTGAGTCTATATGTATAATCATACATGATTCGCATCCTATATCATATGAAAAGTCATTTGGACTGATAAACCAGCATTTGCTATCTTACAGTACCTACAATGCATTTTGACCCGTAAATAAGCTCACCGAAATGACCTAAAATGACCTAAACTTTGTCTGTCTATAAAATGAAACCTAAAAAGCCAATTGAGTCACCACTTGGCCCATTCTTCTAGTTTTAACCTAACTTTAAAATGGTACCTCATGGTTCACCTAAATCCATTGGTAGCATAGTTAACCAGAAACTTTCCAAAAATCTCAAAACAGATCCGTAACGGCGAGTGTCAGTTGTGGCAGCGCAATTGGGACCCGCCGACCATTTTTTTTTACTTGATCCCAATTTATCCTATTATTCATTATATATATATATATATATATATATATATATATATATATGATTGTTCCACAGCTATATGAGTTATATTTATGCTATTTATATTGTTATATGGAGACACACCCATATGGTATTATAACAGAGTTACCTCGATGGTGTAGCGAGTAATTTCATCGACCGTGTGCACACTGGTATTAATTAATTTGACCCTTGCTAGGGAGGGTGTAATATTCTCTGGTATTAATTTGACTCTTGGTAGGGAGGGTGTAATATTCTCTAGTTATAAGGGTTGATCTCCCTTATGTAAAATGGTTTATGCATTCTATTATAGTGCTGAAATATTGAATTATACACGATTAAACGATTACAGACAGTGCAATTGCACTTTTCATGTGACCCAATCCTGTTATATCATATGTGCTTTCAGTCGTACACTGGATATTTATATGGATACTTATATGAATATTTATATGGATACTTGTTTCACCTTTATTTGTTATTTTGTATGATTCTACAGGTCATATATGAGCAACCATGGTATTATGAACATCTACTACATTTTTATATATATGGATTCACTGAGTATTTTTATTCTCACCCCCTTAGTGGTTATTATTTTTTAGGACTGCAGTGAGGCTTGAATTCCATTGGCACCTTCTATCCTCGCCTTAGAATTTTACTACTTGTAACATGTAATATTCCAGTCTCGAAAGTATATGTAAATATTTGTACAGTAATAGAGATTCCATGGTACTATAACTTAAATAGGGCCATATATGTGTGTGATTGTGTTTCTTATAGTATTGCATATAAATTATGCTATAGATGTATATAGTTTGATATAGAGATATATATTGAGTTGATATTAGAGGTTGATATGAGTATTGATGATAAAGTTTATTGGAAGTGTTATTTACTTGTTTTACAGCTGGGCATAGTCATTTTATTAGAGGAAATGCTGCCAAAATTTCATTAGAAATGTTCGGCTATATTTGAGTTGATCATATGAATTGCATGCCATAGTATATAGATAATTGGGTTCTTCGTGGTACTAGTAGCTTAGGCAACACCCGTACCCTAGGACCGTCGCGGCTCCCAGTTGGGTCGTGAAAGACTTGATTTGAGAAATATTGGCATTATTGAACTTACCCTTACACCCTACCAAATTAATGTTAAATTAATGCAAACTAAGTGTTCAGTGAAATGTCCTTTACAATTTCTTCAAGCTTATCAATTGTTACCAATTTTGCCAACGCAGGCGGGTATCAATCTCGCCAGTATAAATGTGACCTTTTTATATGTTTTGTAACTGAACCAAATTTGAATTTAGTGGAATTTGGTCAATGATTAATGATCCTATCACTTATCTATTGATCCATATTGACATTGACTAAACAATGGAAAGCTTTCGAGTTCATTGGCTATATGATTGAACCTTATTGTCTTTATTGGTTGTTTGGCATCATACTTTATTTTATTTTTTTTACCCAAATATGTATTTATATGATAGAGCTATCTATCTGATGGGTAGTGAGGGGAAATCCATCGGCAATATATACAATGATTATTTTAACCCTTGCTAGAAAGGGGGTAATGTCCTAGCAATAAGACCTAATCCACCTTATGCCCTATATGATGAGATTACAAAGTTACATATTCACGAGACCCTTCATATCTGTTATATTTACATGTTACTTGTTCAATAGATTCGTTGATTTCATTTGCTCTATTCAATTAGACTTATTTCTTAACTATATTGTTCTACCATTGGTTATCAATTCTTTTTACTTTACCCATGAGTTTGACATTTGGTGTGCAGCCTATTAAAATTTTCACTTTTCTTACTTATTGGCTAACCATTAAGCCCCTTATTGGTCATTCATTTGACTACTTGTTATTGACTACCCATTGGTTTACCTATTAGCCATTTACTTGGTTACTTATTTTACTACCTAACCTTACTATATGATAATATATATTTGACTCACTGAGTAATATATACTCACCTTATTAGTGGTTTAATATTTTCAGATTAGGAATAAGGTGTTTCCCAGGCTTTGTCAAAGTTTGAACTTTTCTTTTGTAATCCTAGTTGCTCTATAGTACTATAAATAAGTAAGCTAGTAATATATAGAATGTTGTGTAAATAATATATATAATTGTTATCTAAAATGCACGGTATATTATGGATATGATAATGTTCAATGATGATGACAAGTGATTGAGATGAGAATATTAAATAGAGAATTGTTAATAGAGAATATGTATAAGTTTATGGTGGGGTTCTACGAGTGTCGGTAACATAAGCGATTCCCATATCTTAAGACTGTAATACCCTAAAATTGGGACGTGACATTGCTAGTCTGATTTTGGCATAGACACTTGTTAGCTTGGATTCTAATTACATAGTGAAAGGGTCCTGGTTAGTGAATCTAGTTATCCTTCAGGTATAAACTTTCTTTTTTATTGGTTCCTTTATGTTTGGATTCTTCTTTTTTGAGTTATGATCTAGACCTTGTTTTGAATGACCTAGGTTTGGCTTAAGGACCACCTTAAGATAATATGTCCCCCAAATAGGTTGTCCTATATAGTTGCCAGGTACCGCATGCCCGTGACTTTGATTCGCTTAGCTCACAGAGGGAGTGGACTGCTTAGCTTTTGGAGTTAGCTCCTAAGGATCTATTGTGGTATTGTTCATGGTATGGAATTATCTCTTTTATCACCATGAGCTATGGTTACAGGATAGTTTACTTGATGGGTATTGGGATTACCTCATTTTATTTGAGAATCGGGATCCTAAGACAGATGAGCCAATCTTAGGGTGTCCTTCCAAATGGAGTTATCTTTCCTACATCTTTGATTTCTAGTATTATTGCCCAGGATGAATGGCTGGAGGAGATTTATGTGCTATGTCAGACCAGCAGGCTTATCAGATAGGATAGATGGTTATGATGTCTGATTTATTACTTTTGTTTGGTTTATTGAGAAAGTTAGGAGGGTTACTCTAATAAATGAGTTAGAGGTGAATATGGAGTCTGAGGATGCTCCTAGACTTACGATTGACACTGAGACAGAAGTACCAACTAGTGAAAAGGCAGAGGCTATAGTCACCCTAAGGATTTTATGGGACTGGCTACAAGCAAAGATTATGTAGGACCAGCTGATGATGAGGATTCTGATGATGATAGGGACATTCACCCTAGGAGGAGGAAAACTCAAAATTAAAGATTTATTTTATTTTCAAATTACATCCAAATATTTCATATTGTTAGGATATTGTTTTGACTTTCTTGTTTTTCTTGTTGTTGGGATGCCAATTTCTATGACTGGTTAGTTTGCGAATGGTAAGATGAAAACCTATGATGCTAAATTTTCTTCCTCTTGAGCAAACTAACCACCTCTTTCTGAAAATGCAATCCATTATCCATTATTATCTCAAAAGGTAACCTATATCAACAAATTATATTGGTTTGAATGAAGTGTGCCACCCTTTTTGCATTTAACACCTGATAAGAGGCTACTTCCACCCACTTTGTGAAATAGTCAATGGCCACCAAAATATATTCATGCCCATTTGAGAACTTTAGAATAATGAGACCAATGATGTTTATACCCCAAGTTGTGAGTGGCCATGGAGTTGTTGTGTCATATCCCCATTTTGGAGATATGATGATCCTAGGATATAGGAATAAGCCAAGGTAACCGACACCCGTAAAACCTCAATTTAATATTTCTCTACCATATTTCTTTATGTAACTCATTTTATTTAGCAAGCTATTTGCATTTTATAATTAGTAAATTAAGTATGTTATTCATAAGACACCCTTTAAATGTAATAATAATTATACATAATGTTTAGTTAATATAAAGATATATCTATTTATTAATGTAAATATATTCCTATTACAAGTCAGGATCATATGAGTGCTACTCTAATCCTTGAGACTATAGAGCTTTTAGATTGACATAACACTTCAAAATATGAGACTTTACATTGATGAACGGGTTCCAATAATTTGAAGAAGGAAACCTTTGGAACCACCTCTACCACTGTGAACCTGAAAAATAGTAAACCATTAAAGGAGTATAAAACTCAATGAGCAATAGATACATTACTATACTTATGGAATTAGATGAATTTCAAAGTTGGTTTACAATGAATTAATTAGTACTCAAATAAGACTATAGTGACACAAAGTATAATTAGAGACAATTATGTAATATTTTAAATCATAGTATGTGTAAAAATAATTCTAACAATATATAAGAGCTTATGAACGCAATATAATTATTACCACACAAGTCAAACACCAAATTCATTACATCCAACCATTAAGATCATTACATTCAAACAAAGAACAGAAATTCAAACATCATTAAAAGTAAATTCACTTTAAGATGTTAGATCTACTAAATCATTATATACAATGACGATGTATTATTACCCTATCGATGGACCACCACTCATTATGTCACATCCAATGTATTATTACCCCATCAGCAGACAAAGTATCTATTGTATTATTACTCCAATGGTAGGCTACTAGTCATTTTTTAATTATCTGATGTACTATAACCCCATCGATAAGCCACTACTTGTTATTAGTTATCCGATGTATTATAACCCCATATGTAAACCAATACACTTTAACTCGTATTTCACTTTTTGATATCCATTCCTTTGTACAGAATGGCATCAACAGAATTGAAAGAATTAAAGGTGTAATTACAAGAGTTATTGGATAGAGAATTTATTAGACCGAGCAGTTCTCCATAGGGTGCTCCAGTGCTGTTTGTGAAAAAGAAGAATGGCTATGAGGATGTGCATTGATTATAGACAGCTAAATAAGCTGATAGTGAAGAATAGATATCCGTTGCCACAGATTGATAATCTATTTAATCAATTACAGGGTGCCAGTCATTTCTCTAAGATTGACTTGAGATTTGGGTATCACCAATTGAGAATCAAGAAGGGTGATGTACCTAAGACTACTTTCGGGACCCAATATGGACATTATGAGTTTCTAGTGTTGCCATTTGGGTTGACTAATGCACCTGCTACATTTATGGATTTGATGAATAGGGTGTTTAAGCCTTTCTTGGATAAGTTTGTCAAAGTATTCATTGATGACATTCTTATCTATTCCAAGAGTGAGGTGGAGCATACAGAGCATCTGAGGATTATATTACAGATACTTTGAGAGCATCAGTTGTATGCTAAGTTGTCTAAATGCCAGTTCTGACTAATGGAAGTGTGTTTCCTTGGTCACGTGATTTGTAAGGATGGTATTATGGTAGATCCTCAGAAGGTTAAAATAGTTGCAAATTGGCCTTGACCTTCTAGTGTTTCAGAGATCCGTACTTTCCTTGGTATGGCAGGATACTATAAGAGATTTGTGAAGGATTTCTCCAGAATTGTTGTTTCGTTGACTAGGTTGACTCGAAAGCAGGAGAGATATCTATGGACTGATGAATGTGAGAGAAGTTTTTAGACTTTGAAATCTTGCCTCACGAGTACTCTAGTATTAGTATTTCCATCAGAGGATGAGAAGTTTACAGTGTATTGTGATGCTTCTCGAATTGGATTAGGATGTGTTTTGATGCAGCTTCAGAGAGTGATTGCCTATGCTTCTCAGCAGTTAAAGAAGCATGAGGGGAACTATCCGACACATGATTTAGAGATGGCAACTGTAGTGTTTGCACTGAAGATCTGGAGGCATAATTTGTATGGGTCTAAATGCGAGATATATACTGATCATAAGAGTTTGTAGTATATACTTCAGCAGAAGGATCTAAACCTTCGGCAGCGCAGATGGGTTGAGTTGCTAAAGGATTATGATTGTGAGATCCTTTACCTTCCGGGCAAGGCTAACATAGTAACTGATGCACTGAGCTGAAAATCTATGGGCAGTCTAGCTCAATTCTCGGTTGTCAGGAGACCTTTGATCCGTGATATGAAAGGGTTAGTTGATATGGGTATAGAGTTGGATTTGGAATCCCTAGATTGAAATTAGGCTATGATAGCCCAATTTAGAGTTAAGCCACTATTAATTGATGACATTAAGATGGCACAGGATAGGGATCCATATCTTATGAAACTTAAGGGTGATGTTTTGAATGGTAAGGCAACAAAGTTCACAATAGAGAATGATGTATTGAAATGTGGAAAACGGATATATGTACCCGACATTGATGGCCTACGAGATCAAATTATGAGAGAGGCTCACTATTCATTATATAGTATACATCCTGGAATTAGCAAGATGTATCATTATCTTAGAGATGTGTATTGATGGTCTAGTATGAAGAGGGATGTAGCTCAGTTTGTTTCTACATGCTTAGCCTGTTAGCAGGTTAAGTTTGAGCATCAGAAGCCGTCTAGCTTACTTTAGGAGATTAAGTTGCCAGAGTGGAAATGGGAGCAAATTACTTTGGATTTTGTAGTCGGTTTACCAAGAACTACACGGGGTTATGACTCCATATGGGTTATTGTAGATCGATTGACAAAGTCTGCTCATTTCCTCGAAGTGAAGACTACTTACTTTGTAACTCAGTGTGCACAGTTGTATTTGGACAAGATTGTTCAACTTTATGGAGTGCCAGTGATGATCATATCTGATAGCGGTACGCAGTTTACCTCTAGATTTTGGTAGAAGTTCCAGTAAGCTATGGGTTCCCAGTTAAGGTTCAGTACAACTTTCCATCCACAGACCGATGGACAGTCAGAGAGAAATATCCAAACATTGGAGGATATGTTGAGATTATGTGTTCTAGATTTTAAAGGTAAGTGAGATCAGTATTTGCCACTGATAGAATTCTCTTACAACAACAGTTATCGTTCTTCTATTGGAATGGCTCCTTATGAAGCATTGTATGGTAGGAAGTGTAGATCTCCAGTGTCTTGGGTGGAACCAGGAGAGAAATAGATAGAGGGACCAGAATTGATTAAAGAGACAATGGAAAAGGTGTCTATTATTAGATATCGGATGAAGACCGCTTTCAGCAGATAGAAGAGTTATTGTAACACCCTAGAAAGTTATAACTATCATGCATGAACTAATTCTCAGTATGTGGTCCATTAGTCTTGAAATGATGGAAAATAATTTTAGAGACACAGTTAGAAAGAGAACTTGACACTTTTCCAGAACGCGGCGGTGTCAGGAACACTGCCGAGAAATTAGCAGTCCGATCAACGGAAGAATTTCTGAAGTTGATCTGGGGATAAAAGATGACCATAATTTATGTGTAATTTTGGTAAAAAGAAAGAAGTGAAAATCATTTAGGAACACTGAAAAAGTAAGCAATGATTTTTTTGTAAATAAATGGAAATTCAAGGTGAATAGTGGAAAATGGTTGGTCGGGGTTACAGAATGACTCTAGAACCATTTTTATAAATAAGTATAAATTAAAATAAGCCTATTCACTCCCCACTCTGATATCTAAATCTTGACAGAATTGTCAGAATAAATTACAGAAGATTTAAGAACCAAAGTATAAAGGTTGGAACTTTGAGGAGTTAGTTGTAATTGTGCATTATGATTTTCTATTTGATTTTTCCTTCACCATTTCGTGTTCATCTTCTCTATTTTCTCCCTTTCATTGTCGAAACCTTCTTTCTTCCTCTTCATCTTCCATTCATCTCATTTCTTATAGAATTCTTTAGGAAATTGATAGAAAAATAGCAAATCAACCTAGCTAAATCCATTTCTATCATTAATTTGAAGGAAGGAGCAAAGGATTGGGAGGAAAAACTCAAAGGGTGATTCGTCCATCTTGAGAAATTTGAGGTAAGAGTTGTTTTGTTTAGTTTGATTAATGATTTAGATGTTATTTAGGTTCAATTGAATAGGTTTATGGTTATTTTGCTCCAATTTATCCAATTGAA
>CANXYC011857905.1:0-14906 GCA_948193065.1 Aleurites moluccanus
AGCTTTGTTCTTGATTTTTCTTCAATTTTTATGGTTTAATTTGGTAGTTTAAAGTTTGTATGGTTTTAGTTTTAGGTTTGGAACAACTTTGCTTCACAAATCTAACTTAGAAAATCAAAGAAAGAAGAAAGGAAATGAGAGGAAATGGTCACAGGTGAGAAGAGCAAATGGCAGAAAATTTGCCCATTTTTGACTTATATAATAAGACAAAATAGGCAAATTACACTTTGGTCCTCAAATTTTCCAAAATTTAGTTTTGGTTCTTTTTCGCTCGGTAATTTATTCCGAAAGTTCCGTCGGGAATTAGAACTCAAAGTGAATACTTAAACATCATATTTTAATTAATATTATTTAATAAAAATAGTTTCAGAGTCGTTCTGAAACTCGGACCGACAAATTTTTACTATTCACCGAAAAATACTCTTTTGCTCATTTTGTGAGCGTTCTGTAATATTTTCTCAAATTTCTTTTTACTGTATTCACACATGAATATTACTTATCAATTATCCTCAATCAAAATTCAAAAATTCATCCGTCGTCCATTCCGCTATTTTTACGGCGGCGATATCGGTACCGACGTTTTTCGAAAAAATTTCCCGTTTTCGCTCTAACTGGTTTTCTAAAATTATTATTGGTTATTTCAATGATTTTAATCTATATACTGAGAATTTTATTTACTAAAACCTGTTATGCATTTATAGGGTATTACAATTGAATATATATATATATATATATATATATATATATATATATATATATATGAAAATAATATACTTTAGCAAAAATTCTCATATGGAGAATCATACACATTAAACGAAATCCACACTTACCTCTTAGCATCAAAAAGCTTTATAGTCAAGCTCAACTCTTACTCAAATCCAAAAGATCCTTAGTTTCTTGAGTTCTCTTCTCCTAAATAAAAATCTCCAAAATTCCAAAATTTAGGATTTTCTCAAAACAATCACATAAAATAATCCTCCATAAATTCTAAGCTCCTTAGAGTCTCTATAAATAAATTCTATCATTAATTTAACCATTAATAGAGGATGAATAACAATTATAGAGAAAATGTACTATTCATTTTACTATTCATCCAAAAATCATAAATCTTCATACTACTAAATCTAACCATAATTTTTAGCCATTAATGCTCACAAAAGATCACCCACAACTTAAAAATAACTATTCTAGCTAACAAAAAACTTGATTCAAGCTAGAGAGAAGATTTGAGAAAATTACCTTATTTTCTCCTCCAAATAAATTTTGAAGAATTTGGCTTGAATTGATACTCTTATAGTATTTAATTTGTGTTTTCTAGCAATAATAAGGTTTAATTGGAGTATTAAAACCTTAGAAATGAAGAAAAATGACTTATGGTTGAGAAAAATAGGAAATGGAAAAGAAGAGAGAAGAAGAAAGAAAGATGAGGAAAAGGAAGAAAGAAAGCTACTGCCAAAAATAAACCTCGAGTTTACTGTTCACGCTACTGTTCACGATTACTGTTCACGTATACTGTTTATGTGTACTGTTCACGTGCACTATTCACGACAGAAGCTGAAAAATTCACTTCGGTAGTACATGCTAAACCAACTCTATCTTGAGTTACAAAAGTCTAAATGCCTTGATTTTTTCCTTCCACTTAAACTAGATACATGAGGCTACAACATATCACAAATTCTTTCTTTAAAACCTTGAACATAGATTCACAAAATTCTTCACAAACACAAACTCTGAAATTCAAATCAAAACAAATAAATCTCACTTCCAAAACAAAAATTCCATAACAAATCTTATACACATCAATACAAGAATTTCAAAATATATACAAGCAAAAGAAATCTCAGGTGTTACAGTGAAAGACTTTGATAAGGATTAAAGTGAAATGAAAGTTAGTAGTAAAATGGAAGTTGATAATAGTTATACAGATATGGATAATAACCATTGATAGGCTAAGTATTGAACAGTGAGTAAGGAAAAATAGTAGACTAAAGATTATAGTAATCAAGTGAAATAAGACATGATTACTGATTATGTATTGATAATATAATGGAATTAATGATATAGAAATTAACGGAGGTAAAAGATTAATATGACATTTGAAATATAAATTAATAAGCAAGATAGAAAATAAAAATGATAGTTTTGATAGAGGTATAGAATGATCATATTAGTGAATAATATTATTATTCTAGTTAATTGAACAATAAATGCTAGGGAATGAGAATTGAAAATGAGTAACAAAAAAAAATGAAGAATCAAGAATTAAAGTGTTAACTTAGAAATTCTATTGAATTATAAAAATATTTTAAGAGATGGTTAAATTGATATGTGTAAATATATTCTAAGATGAGTGATATTAGATTGATTAAGGATTTCATACAAATTATTTGAATAGATAGTGAATGGATATTCTAGTAAATTATGGAAATAATAAGAATTGACGATTCAATTTGATATAAGAAGTAAGGTTAGCTTTGATAAGTGTATTGAATAATAGTAATATAAGGATATCATTATTATAGTTGATTGGATAGTAAATTATGTATTGTAAATAAGTGAGGTAATTGGAGATATCAGAAAGAGAAATAGAAAATTTGAGTTTACTATGATATAGTTTAGTGAAAGATTAGAAAATATGCTTATAGGCAATAGTTAATTTAGTAATATAAAAAAAAAAAAATGAAGATATATATATTGGAAATTAGAATACTATTAAGGTTTAGTATATTGAAAGTTTAAGGATTTGACTATAGATGATGATTGAATGCAAATAATGAAAATATACAGTTATTAAGGCATAGTATAATGAAGGCTTAATGGTTAAGAGTGGACTAAAGAGTATAGTAATTAAGCAAAATAAGATTTTGATTCTGAATATCTGTTAATTATGTAATGATAATTAGTAGTATGGAAATGAATAAAAATAGAGGATTAGTCTTATGATGTTAATAAGTGATAATTGATTCCTAGTGATGGGAATTTGAAGCTAGTAAGGTATATATATTAGAAGTTGAAGGATAGGATTTAAGAACATGATTATAATTGATGGATAGAAACATATTCAAGTTTATAGTGATTAAGTGAAATAAGACCTTGAAATTTTGATTAGGTGTTGAAGATAAATGGTGATCAATGGAAACAGATAATTGATGTAATGATGATAATGAATGATAGTAAATGTTAAAGTTAATAAATAAGATATGATTTGAATTCCGGATTCTGTACGGATAATGATATGTTGGTTTAAGAAGATAAATGATTAATGTAATAATATAGAGGAGATATAAGGAATTAAATAAAACATTAATTAAAAATTATTTGCGGTATGTCCATCAATGAAAGAATTAATTGATAAAAAATTTTAAAGATAAATTTCATTGAAAATGATAAAGTGTAATATCCCAGAAAAGCGTATAGATTTAAGTGAAGTATAACAATGAAAATTAAGTAAAGTAAAGAGTAAATTTAGTTAAATTGATTTAAAAAAATATAAAAAATATCAGCTAAGGGAAATTTTTTCCTAAAAAAACCTTAAGAAGGATAACAAGTACCATTAATTATTTAAAAAAAGTCATTACATGTAGCATATTTCAAGCACAATTTTTGGCTACCTGAATAATAGGTAGTCCTTTATTGTTTTCAATGGCTAGGATTAAAAGTGGATTTAAAATAGATAATCTATCTACTTTTATTGATATAATAATTACACTATAAA
The DNA here is from genome assembly GCA_948193065.1 of Aleurites moluccanus. NCBI lineage: Eukaryota > Viridiplantae > Streptophyta > Magnoliopsida > Malpighiales > Euphorbiaceae > Aleurites > Aleurites moluccanus. Next base: position 3,716 of record CANXYC011857905.1, read on the forward strand.
AATAGCCATTGTTTATTTTTCTTGTGTTACTGAGCAGTCTTGATCATGGTTATCAAAATCAGATCAAATTAGTTGGTTGAATTAAAAAATTAAAAATTGAATCAAGAATCGGTCTAGCCAGTTCCCTTTTACCTGTTCTTAAAGAACCGGATAAAAACTGGTGAATTGATCTGTTAACCGATGAATTAATCTAACCGAACTGATTTTTTTGGTCTAGGCAGGTCAGCTTTTTAAAAAAAAAAAGATATATATTTTTTAATTTTTGATCAAAACAATTGGCGCCTTTTTGAATTAAAAAAAATTAAGAGAATTTCAATAATTTCGTTTTAATTTTATTCGACGCCAAAATCATGATCTTATTGCATGTTACTCTATTGCGTGAGTAAATGTTTAAACAAGTAAATATCCATAACTTATTATATATATAACTTTTGACTTAATGTGATTGGATTGATATCATTAGAAATATGATCTTATATAAATTCTTAATTTAACTATAATTATATTATATTTATTTTTATTATATATATAATAAATGTCAAATTATATATACATATTTATGTATATTGATTTTTTTTCAGTTTAATTAGTTTGATCTTATTGGATATCTAACTCTTTGACTCTCTATTTTTATCAATTTTTAATCGATCCGATTCTTAAAATATTGGACTTACCGCTCAAGAAGAAAACAATGATAAGCAGCCTGCTCATATATATTTTCTATTGAGAAGGCATTTGGACTTTTGACACAGCATAGTGAATGCAATCTCAAGGCATAAATGAAAGATTTTTATTTTTTTATAAATTTAATTTCCATTGAAATTTAAACTCGAGATTTTATCGTTCTAAATATATCATTAAACTAAAAATTTATTGGTCATGCAAAAAACTTTTTTCGGTTTTTCAAAAATAAAATTATAATTTTTTGCATTAAGTTTTCAAATATAAAAATTTATACAAAAATTCTTTCGTGATTATATATAAAATTACAATAACACAACTTTGTTATCTTTCCTAAAGATTGCCAATTAGATTGAGAGAAAATTAAAAATTAAATATCAAACATCAAATTGTTTTATATTTGTTTGTATCTCAAAGGTATTATTTGCTTCTCTAAGAACATGATTGATAACTACATTGACAATGGCCTGAAATTTAATCTCTTATTTTCACATTTTGATTATATCAATGAAAATAAGTCTCTAATGTGCATTATTTTCAAAGCCTTCGAGAGCCTGTCTATTAATTCTTCAACTACCAGTTGTTTTTTAATGTCCTTCAAGTTGTCCATAAAAATAAATATTATATATTAACCATCTGAAATATTATATATATATATATATATATATATATATATATATATATATATAGTTAAAAATTATTAAAATTATTTATATATTCACATTTAAAATAATTGATGTTTTCGATTTTAATAAAAGAAAAAAAATAATGGATAATAGAAAAAATTAACAAATGATTTTTTTTTATAATTTTTATTTTTCAGTTAAAAATATTAAATATTTTGGGTGGTGTTATTGTCGGAGAATGAATTGTTAAGGTTAAAACAAAATACCATTTAACTTGACAAAGATTACCTTTCATATAATACTATATTTTAAGTTTTTATTTTTTTAAAATTTTTTTAGAATAAATTATTATATTTTCCTTTTTAATAGTCTCAAAGTTTACAAAAATTTAATTATAAATTTTTTAATAATTATATATAAAAATAAAATAAATTTTTTAATTTAAATTTGTGTATATAATATTGTAAGAGTTTTATTTAATTTTTGATCAATGATGAATTATAATTGACACTTTATAAAATATTTTTATTTTTAATAAAAGAAATATAAATAAAAGGATAATCTTATAAAAAACAAATGATATTTTAATATTTTTACTATCAACCTAACAATTCATACTCTAATAATAAAGTCATCCAATATTTTCCAAAGTGACAAAATTTTTTTAATGTAATCATTAGCGTGTTGGTTACTAATAATTACATCAAACTTTTATTTTTTTTAGTGGTAATTGTTAGTTATTAAATAATTAAATATATATTATTTATAAAAATTTTAATTAATTTATTTTTATTTCTTTAAATATAAAGACAAAATTAATTTATATAAATAATATTTAAATAAAATAACAATAAAAATATTTTTATTTAATAATAATTAAATATATTAATAACTAATAACTAATAATAATTTTACTAAATACTTACATCAATCAATTATTAAATAATAATTACCCGATAATAGCTAACAACTGTTATAAATAATTAAGGACTCATTTGGTTTAGCTATTTATAATAGTCGTTAGTTGTTAATCGTTGATGATAACTATTAGTAGATGACTGATAGCTGATAATTATTATTTAATAATTAATTATTATAAATATTTGGTAAAATTATTAATTATTACTTGTTAATATGTTTAATGATCATTAATAATAAATATTTTTATTTTTATTTTTATTTAAATATTATTTTTAAAAAGATAATTTTATCTTTTTATTTAAATAAGTAAATATTTTTTTAAAAAATTTTAAATTAAAATTTTTATAAACACTTACTATTTGATTATTTAATAATTATATTTAATAATTATTTAACAATTAATAATTATTATTAATTAAATAAATTTAATGCAGCTATTAAAAATTAAAAAGTTAACTGCCACAACATCCACAAAATAAAAACATATGCCTAGATGTCTTACACACTTAACCTCTAATTTACCATTACAACTTAAAAGTATTTGAGCGGTTGGGTTAGAGAATTTTTTTTTTATAATGTTTATTTGGAGTTGGTTTCGGACTTATTTTTAAAAAATTATACTTTTAAATTATTTTTATTTTTTTAAAATTTAATTACTTTTAATAGATAACTGGTTGAAAAAAGTTAAAAAATAAGCTTTTCTAAAATCATAATTTATAAAAAAAAAAATCATAATTTTCTAAACTTTTTATTATTTAGAAATAATTTTACTGAAAATACTTCAAATTTAATATCAAATACACACACATAATCCTCCACTTAAGACACGTCTCACTTAAGCTATACGCCTAAAATTTTATTCAAATTCAATTTAACTTTTTTACTAATATATTAAATCTATAGTTTTTTTTATTTGACTTATTTTAAGATTTTATATGTATTTTTTTTTTTTAATTTTATGACTATAACAAGGATTATTAATTTTTTATATATCTTATATATATAATAATAATAATGAAAGTGTTTAATGTAATTTTTAATTATATTTTGCCTCTTTCAAAGTCTCGATCCTAGATCAATCCTTGATGGCATATGTCCATCGTATTGAGAATTTTGTAGATTTAAACATTAGTTTTTTTTATTGAAATTGCTCGATATTAAATTCAAGTCAAGTGAAATATACATATAACGTTTATTTATTTTTTATTTATAAAATTTAAATTTGAGATTTTATTTAAAAATAAATTTATATATTATTTTATTATATTAAAAGTGTCTAAAATATAATATGAGTAAGATTTAAGATTTAAGATTTAAGATTCAATTTTTTTTAATTTTTAAAACTTAATTTTAATTTTTTTCTTAAAAATATTTTTATTTGAATAATTAATTAAAATTAAATTTTAATTTAAAAATATATCTCGTAATGATTAATGAAATTATAAGTAAGAATTTTTTTTTTATTATTTGAAAATTAATATCAAATTATCAAAATATTAAGAATATACGTAATGAACACTGAAATGTACAGTGAAATAAATTATATAAAGTTAAGCATTTTAAATAAAAAAGTCACAAGCCCCTCTCAATATAAAGTCACAAACCCCTCCCAATATATATATATATATATGTTTGTGAGTTTTTTTTTTCAAATCCTTAAATTTATATAATTACTTTTCCAAAAATAATTTTAATCAATAATTTAAGAGGAAGTTTTTAATAGAATAATAATAACAAATCAACAATTTTTTTAATCTTAATTATTAATAAATTTAGCTCAACAATTAATATTTTTTAAATTGTAAAATTAAATTTGGATATAAATTGAAACCTAATTAACAAAAGATAAATAATATTATTTATAAAATTTAATAAGAACTAATTTATTTAATAAAAAAAAGTTTTTTTTTTAAAAAATGAATTAATTCATCGTTGTTGTTTTCTAAGCCACGAAGATTACCAGGTGGCATGATCGAGTTATATGCATTGGATGGACATGAATTCTTGGGATTTTACAGAGAAATGGTGGAGACCGAGGATTACAAGTACTGTGCCTAAACCATAACCTCTGTTTGCTTGCAGAGACTTCTATAACAGCGCCCACCTCGGTTGACTCGCTCCGTTTCACTGAGTCACTCATCTTTTCACCTCGCTAATCGATTCGATCGATCTTGATTGATTGATTGTTGAAATGAAAAAGAGAGCTGGAACTAGCCCTGATAAAAGTCTGGTGAATGTTTGGCAAAGGGAAGTCGGTGAGTTATCCACCCGGAATTTCGCCCACCGTCTCGCTGCTTCCGAGGTTCTCTGTTTCTCTCTCTCTTTCTTGTCTAATCTATGGTCTACTAATCTGTAATTTGAGTGATGAGTGATGGTTGTGCTCTTAATTTGAACTTGAATCAGGTTTAGTTTGTTTTGTGAGATTTCTTGATTTGGTGTTTTTTAATTGATTATCATATTGACATATGTTTGATCGCGTAAAAACTGTTATGGTTACTTGATTCTCTGCTTTAGAACCCTGTTGTAGTTCTTTATATGCAATCTTATGATTCTTGGATTGGCCACCTCTCCCACTAGTAAAAGATTGAATTGGATCTCTATCATTTTGGGTTTTGAAGTTTTAGTTTCAGTTGGTAGGAAAGTTTTCTTCTTTCTTTCATCTCCAAAATGAAGACAGATTGAATTCAAATGAATTACTGCTGTGCGGTAATTTATGAATGGATTTTTGTATGATTAATCTTTATTTTGTTTTGGTTGTTTTCCCTACTGCTATTTCTTTCCTGGCCATAATGGATGGTTTTACTCATATAGTGGGAGTTTATTATTCAACTTCTTACTTTTTGCTTTATAAATTGTGCTTTTTATTAATTCTGAATTATAAGCCTGTATTTGATAAATATAGGAATTCTGCTGTAATTAAATAAGGAAATTACAACAACTTAATTTTTGCTTTTTTATAAAAATGTAATATTTCTTTGGGTTAATTCTCAATGAATTTCCATTCATAGATAGAGCTCTGAAGTAATAGTTGTCATTCCTTTCAGGGTCTTGTACTGCGACTTGATATATACAAGAAGCTAAAGAAGCACAGAGGTTGTGTGAATACGGTAAGCTTCAATGCTGATGGTGACATTCTGGTGTCAGGTTCTGATGACAGGCGGGTTATACTCTGGGACTGGGAAACTGGGCATATCAAGCTTTCTTTCCAATCTGGACATAATAACAATGTTTTTCAAGCTAAAATCTTGCCTTATACTGATGATAGAAGCATTGTTACTTGTGCTGCTGACGGTCAGGTGAATCCTATGGTTGCGAAGAACATGATATGTGATACCGAACTTAGTACTTGTGGTACTGTAGATTTTAGCTAAGATTCCTGCATGAATTAATATCTATATGGTTTTTCTCTTTATATTCCGAAGAACTTCAGAAATCAAAGAGGGAAAGAGTGATATTGTTAGACAAGGTGACATTGATATGTCAATTATGATAGTATTCTTAATGAGAACTTTCACCTCTTTTCTAGGTTCGACATGCTCAGATTCTGGAACGTGGAGCAGTGGAGACTACATTGCTAGCAAAACACCAGGGACGAGCCCATAAGTTGGCTATTGAGCCTGGGAGCTCTCGTATATTTTATACTTGTGGTGAGGATGGATTGGTTCAACATGTGAGTGTTTTTTTTCCCTTTCTAATTTCAACTGGCAGTTTTTTAGATTCATTTGTAAGTAGCCTCGTGGCACCTAAAAATTGCTCTGAGTTTGAAATTTGTTTTGATAATATGTGTGGGGGTGAAACAAAGATTTGATGATTATTGGTATGATGTGGAAATGATTTGGAAATCTGCTGGCTAGGGCTTGCATGATGGATTTTTGGGTTTTGTTAAGGTGGACAGAGGCTTAGAAATCAATTAGGGTTTATTTTATTTGATTTTGCGGATTAGATCACAAAAGAGAGGTTGGAAAAGAAAAGGATTGATCTATCAATTTGTTTTTATTTTCCTTTTCCTTTTTCCACATTTAGCAAATTCGCTAACCTAATGGCTTGTTGATTCCTAGCCTGGAATGTCCTTGATTAACAAAAAAGATTAAAGTCCCCAATCATTTTACTTGTGTTGTGGTATTTCAATGGCTTTGATTTTGTAGTGTGATTTTTACATGATTTTGCATATTTGAGTTATATATGTGAATGTCATTTCAGTTTGATCTAAGAACTCGGCGTGCTACAGAACTTTTCACTTGCCAACCAATTGATGATAGGAGGAATTACATGCCAACCGTCCATTTAAATGCGATTGCAATTGATCCAAGGAACCCAAATCTCTTTGCAGTTGCAGGGTCTGATGAGTATGCTAGACTTTATGATATCCGCAAGTATAAATGGGATGGCTCAGCTGACTTTGGTCAACCTACAGATTACTTTTGTCCTCTGCATTTGATTGGTGATGAGCAAGTTGGAATAACAGGCTTGTCATTTTCAGACCAGAGTGAGCTTATAGTCTCTTATAATGATGAATTCATCTATCTTTTCGCACGAGACATGGGATTGGGTCCCAATCTAGATCCATCCTCTCCAGTTTCCATGGGCAGCGATATAAGTGAAATGGGACCTATGGATGCTGATGGTAAAACCACACCCCAAGTTTTCAAAGGTCATCGAAATTGTGAGACTGTGAAGGGGGTGAGCTTTTTTGGGCCCAAATGCGAGTATGTGGTGAGTGGGTCAGATTGTGGTCGGATATTCATTTGGAAGAAAAAGGGTGGAGAGCTCATTCGTGTCATGGAAGCAGATAAGGATGTAGTGAACTGCATTGAATCTCATCCCCACGCCACTATGCTTGCTAGCAGTGGAATTGAGAATGATATAAAGATATGGACTCCAAAGGCCATTGAGAGAGCTACTCTGCCTACAAATATTGAAAAGGTATGCTTAATTGTTTTAAACTAATGGTTGAAATCATATCCTTGAATTTTTTTAAATTTTAATTTTAATTAATGTCAATGGCTTAGCTGGATAGTGCTATTTCCAAATGAGAAAAAGATAAGCTAATGTGCACACAAGAAGTTATATTAACAAAGATGAAAAGAGATCCCTCCTTTTGACAAACTTAAACTTATGTTGGACTGATGTAAATGTTTATTTTGGTTGCTTTTCTTTGTGATGGGCAATGCCAAAGCAGAGGAAAAAAAAATGCAAGGAAAAGAAAGCAGTTTTCAGAAATATCAATTTACTTTTCGATCATCCAACAAACATTAAAGAAGCTCATAGGGCTACTTACTTGTGCATTGCTAAATAAGTCCTAGCCTAATAACAGAGAAAAATACCCAAATAACTATTTTCTGAATTTTTTTTTTCAAATTGCATACAATCATCATTCAGCATATTTGCTTAAATTAGTTAAGCAATGCCTAGAGCATTGTTCACCCTTTTTGAGTTTCCAGCGGATGCACAACTAGAGGTTCCCCCGTCTCCTTTTTTAAATCACTACAAAAATCATTAATTTTTTTTTTTTCCAATTTCACATTTGGGAGAAAAAGGCATGTATCTGTTTTGATTCCATAGCTGGAAAAAGGGTGGTATTATGGTGACTCCTTTTGCGTCTGATCTGACTGGCTGATTCAAACAATTTGTGTAAAGAATAATTAATTTTTTTCGCTAGTATTATCTCTGCTGTTGCTTGTTTGGAAAAAGGCTCTGATGCATGATCGTATCTAGTGGTTTACCATTGGTGATGTTGATGGTGACAACGATTTCTCTGACGATGATGATGACAAGGACGATGATAGTGATGATGACAACGATGGTGGTGATGATGATGGTGGTGGTGGGGATGATGATGATGATGATGATAATGACACTGATGATGATTGCGATGAGGATGTCGATAATTTAGTTGACGATTTTGATGATGCAAATGATGATTCTGTTTTAAACTTTTGTGTTCAGGTGAAACCGAAGGCTAGGAGCTGGATGTACCATATAGCTTCACCACAGGACCTGATGTTGCGACTATTTTCATTGCAAAGGCAGAGAACTAGTCCAGAACGCAATGAAGAGAGTTCAGCTGCTGGTAGGGAACTTTTAGAGCTTATATTAACATTCAATGCCAACAGTGATTCTGATGATGGAGGGCATTCTTAAACTGGAATGACTTTGTTTGGTTAGGAGAAGCTTGTGTCGACTTCAGCATATAAGAAAACCATAGTAATTGTACATAACATAGGACAGCCAAGGATACCTTTCTCTCTAGCATCTAATAAAAAGCTTAAAGCCCAACTCAATGAGATCGAGCAGCAGAAAGAGCACAACGTCGATCTGTTGAAGAAAATGAAGGCCGATGTTCAAAAAAGCTAATGTTGAACAATCAATTGAAGTTCAAAGGCTCGGGCCTCAAGTTGCCTCGGCTGAAGCTCATATGGAAGAGGTTGCCCATAGCTTGATGCTGCCTTTTTGAACTTGTAAAAATTTTTTTGAATAATTTTTTAATGTAAATTTTAGAGGCTACAATGCCAATTCTAGAAATACAATCAAATGGCTTGCTGAGCCTCTTTTTATGAATGTTCATACATCTTTTGCTTATATATATTTAGTAGTTAAGGTGCCGACATTTTTTATTGAATTGTTTTAATATTCTCTCTGATGCATGAGTAATATATGAAAATAGGAATGAATTAATTATGGGATGACCTTAATTTGGCCAGTTCAATTTTATTAAGTGGTCAAACGTGCAAGATTGGATCGGTTTTCAAGATAACAAAACATAAGATACAAATGAGCTGAAAATCATTTATGAATCGACTTTTTTATAATAGCCTATTCTCGATTAGGAAATTGGGATTGGTCAATCCCTTCTTACAAAGATGAGATATATAGCTTTAGGATCCCATTAATTGATCGATGATGCAATTCACCAGTTTAGTCTGACAGTCGGTAATCACCATTTGCCTTGATCTCCTTTACTATAAAAGGACCTTCCTAGTTTGGTGTTCATTTGCACAGTTCGGGATCCTTGTGACCAATTGATTCATTGTCTACGCGAAATCTCTAATCTTAAAATCCTTATGTTGAATCCTTTTATTATGCGCTCTTTCTATATTCTTTCTCTAATTCGGTCTAAAGCAACTAGCTGATAAGAATCAAGGTCGTCCAGCTCTTTGAACATTGCTCAAGCATATTGATTGGTTGTCAACACATCTTAGTACTTGCACCTCATAGATTTTACTGTGAGCTCAACAAGTATCATTGCATTATGCTTATAGACCATCTTATAAGAAATTGCCCTTTTGGCTGTTTTCAATATGGTCCGGATACCTTATAAAGTTTCTAAAAGAAGCTAATGTTAAATCCCGGATTATCCTCAACTATCTTTTGTATATTCATCTTGATGATCTTTTTGGTAGCTTCGGCTTGACCTTTTGCCTGTGCATAATATAAAGTGGAACAAAGAAGCTTGATGTCAAACTCTTTGCAAAACTTTTCCTTTGTGAAAACAATTCCTTGGTCAGTCATAATTGACTGGGGTAAACTACTTCAACGTAGTATATACTCCTTGAAAATCTAATGACTAATTGTTGATTCACTTTTTTTTGAGGCTCGAACCTGAGACAACTAAATCGTGCTATGTTTTCAACAAGCCTCGCACCCTTTGGCATATTTGAACCAATCTTTCTCTGTATTTGGCCACCAATAGCCATGTTGTTCCAAGAGTAATCTCATAAACTTGCCCAATTGATGTGCCCTAGCTAACCCTTTATATACCTCGGCCATTGCCAACATTGCTTCTTTAGTGCCAAGGCATAATAACAATCACCTCATGGAGGCTCCATGTACAACTCTTTGTTATCTTACCAAAATCTTAGAGCAATGAGTTTTATCTTATGGTTTGCTTCCGAGGAAGGTTGCTTCAAATACTCGACGAGCTTGTTCTTCCAATATATAGCCAAGTCCAAAGAGAAAATTCCATGATGCTTTTCAACTTGCTCTTCAAGTCGATCAATACCTTTAACACAAAGAATGGAGGTTGGCTTGTATTCAAGTGAAGCCTTACTGAACTAGGATAAATAGCTATATGCATTATGGGCAAGTTGATTGGCTTTTTCATTCTCAATCCACAATACATACTCCAATGAAATATGCTCAAAACTATCCAACATGTGCATTGCTTTATTACAATAAGGTAACATTGCTGGTGATTCACAATTAAACTCCTTAGAAACTGCTCAATCACCAGCAAAGAATTGCCTTTTATCTCTACTAAGCGCACTCCAAATTCATCAAGAATCTCCAGACCAATCAACAAGGTTTCATACTTAGCCTGCTTGTTAATGCATGAAAAACCAAGAACAAATTCCAACTCTATAATAATGCCCTCCTAGGAGAAGTCAATATAATGCCTAAACCAGCTGAATTCGTTGTCCTCGACCCATCAAACCACATTTACCAAGAGTTGTTGAATGCACAATTTATTTCTTCAATAGGCTCATCCTCAGTTGGATGGTGAGCCCAAGAAATTGGCAAAGCTCGCCACTTAATGGCCTTTTAAGGTATATATGTTAAAGCAAATTCAAACAATTCAACCACCCACTTGCCTAGTTTATTCCTCAAGATGGCCGAGATAGCAAATATTTTATTATATTACTCTGACTGGTAACTAGAATAACTACAAGGAGCATATAATACTGTAACTTAGTACATGAGAAGTATAAGGCCAAACAAAGGATGGTACTCCAACTTATAGCTCGCGCACATTTTTATCCTTAAACTTTAAAACGTAACACAAAAGTCCTCAGACTTTTAGCCGCGTTTCACTGGCAGTCCTTATCCGCCCCAAACTTAAGTTATTTCTATTTTTACCCCTAAAGTCCTACTTTTCTTTCAAAGAAATCCAAAAATCATCTCTTTTAGGCTTTGATACCATTCAGGTGAGTCTGCCCTCCCTCTAATTATTTTGTTTAGAGGCGGAA
>CANXYC011857969.1:0-11538 GCA_948193065.1 Aleurites moluccanus
GGTTGCCCACACCAAATCATAATCTTAAGGGCAAAAATCCAATAAGGTGAGCTTACGATAGCAAAAATGCTCCCGATCGATCCAACCGTCCGATTTTCCATCATTTGATCCAACGGCTAGATTTAATCAAGCCTAAACTATAATCATAGGATCATACACACCTTATAATCCCATATTAATGGTAAAATTACAATAAGGTCCTTAATTCACTCCAAAACCCCTCAAACACCCCCGTTGAGCTGTTTTCCCGAAATTGTCTCCAACCGGGTATATTTTTCCATAAAATCTCCAAATAAATAAAATAAAACCATTTACATTCACTTTTATTCTTTCCTTTACTCAAATACACTGTTAAATTCATAAAACCTCGAAAAACTACAAAATTACCATTTGGTCCCCCGATCACCAAAAATTCTAAACTTACCCGATTGAGTCCTAACTGACTTAAAACCAATTCTAGGCCTAAAATTAGGTCATATAACATGCATAAATATAAATTTCATGTGTACACATATCATATTAACATGTCATAAATAAAGAAAAAATAATTTCCCTAAAGGTCCCCATAAAGGTTTAGGCTAAGGTGTTACAATTTTGATATTAGTGTAAAAAGGAAATAAGCTTATTTTAATTTATCCTTATTTATAAAAATAGTTATGGAGTCATTATGTAACTCCGACCGACCCATTTCCACTATTCACCTTGAATTACCCTTTATTTACCGAAATGCCATTGTTCACTTTTCAGTATTCCTAAATGATTTTCACTTCTTTATTTTTACCAAAATTACACATAAATTATGGTTATATTTTACCCCCAAGCCAACTTCAAAAATTCTTCTATTGACCGGACTGCTAATTTCTCGGCAGTGTCCCGACACCGCCAGATTCCGAAAAAGTTTCAAATTTTTTTTCTAACTGTGTTTCTAAAATTATTTCCCATCAATTCAAGAGTAATGGACCACATACTGAGAATAAATTCATGCATATATGTTATGGCTTTCTAGGGTATTACATAAACGCTGTTTTTTCCTTATTGGGAGGGTACAACTGGATCTGGTTATATCCCGCATACATATCAGTCAAAGAGACCGTTTCGGATCCTGCCATATGATCAACCAATAAGTCAATGTGAGGTAAGTGGAAATCATCCTTCAGCAAACATTGTCCAAGTCTCTATAGTCCACATTCATCCTTTCCTTCCCATCCTTCTAGGTACATGCATGTAACAATTCAGTTAAAGCTTAGAACCTGAACTCTAAAGGGCAAACCTAGAAGGTTCTTTTATTGTATGAAAGTTATATATTACTGCATTTTTATGTTTGAATTGAATATATATGCATATGCATGTTTTAGGAAGTATTATATGTGTAAAAGAGGTTTAAAGGCTGTTAGGAAGAAATCGGAAAAAATTGAATTTTTGGTGAACTGGGGGCAAAATGGTCATTTCACACCCCTTCGAGTTTTATAGAAATTAACATGATATTTGAAGGTAGAAAAGAATATTAGGACATGAAAATGATGATATTTTATTTATTTGAAATTTTGTTGGAGAATTAAATCCGGTAGAAGATAAGTTCGGGCAAAGCTGCTCGGATAAGGATCAAATCTGAACCTAAGGGCAATTTAGTCTTTTCCTTTAAGATATGGACTTATATGGTGTATGCAAGCTTATGGTATCATTTTAGGCTCATCTAAATCTAACCATTGGATGAAATGATGAAGAAATGGATGGTTGGATGGCTAGGTTTCACCATTTTTATCATAAGTCTAATATATAGGATTATGCTTTTGATATTTAAGTTGGATTTTCCCACCTTTTCATCATTCTTCATCTTCCTTAGCCATTTCACCAACCATTTTCTCTTTCTTCCTGCACCAAGTTTCGGCCACCATTGAATACCATCAAAGGTTGTTGTTTTCTTTCATTTCTTGATAGAAACTAGTTAATTCCACCATTATAAATACAAATATAGCTTTAGATTCTAAGGAAAAATAAGAAAAAGCAAAGAAACAAAGCTTTGAAGTTTTTGAAGAAATTTTGGTAAGTGATTGATTTTACCATTCTTTTGGTTTAATTATATTGTTAAGATGTTCTTTGATGATATTTAGTATCCAAAATGAGTTTTGAATGGAAGAAAAATTAAAAGTTGGAATGAAACCCTAATAGGAAGAAAGATGAATCAAAGTATGATTTTGATGAATCTTTTGGTTCAAATGAGTTGTATTTGATGTGTATGATATGAATTAATGGTTAAATGATGGAAACAAATCCATTTGGATGGTGATTCACTTTAGCCGAATGTGATGTGATTGTATAATATTGTTGTATTTTGATGTTTAATAGGTTTAAAGGCTTGAATGATGTGTATTTGATATATTTAACATGAATTGGTGGTTATTTGATGGAAAGAAAATCATTTGGATGAATCTTCATTTTGGCCGAATGTGTATAGCTTGAATGGTGATTTGGTGTTTTGATGTTTAATAGGTTTATATGGATGAATGTTATGCATTTGATGTATATATATGTTGTATGATTGATTGGTGTTGAAAAATGGATGAATGGAGTGATTTCCATTTAGGTGGAACCATATGGACTTTGTTAGTTTAAGGTGTTAGGCTAATGCAATTGAAGAAGTAATGTTTGAATATGGTTTAATGGTGTAAATGATGAAAATGTATAAGTTCAAATATGGAAAGGTTGATTGATATTTGTACTTGGAAGACATATTGGGAATTTAGTATATGTTTGATATGAAAAGATGAACTAAGTGTTTATAAGTTTCTAATTTAGCATTATAATGATGAATATATGAAATGTGATGATAGAATTGCATTTGATGCATAAAGGAATGGAAAGTGTCAAATGTGTGATATAGGGTCTTTGGTGTATAGCATATGTGCTTATGTATGTTGATATGCTTTGAAATGTGTTTTGATGTGAATGTATTGGGTATAAGTCTTACTAGAGTAATTTTATAAATATAGGGAAATCTTCTCGAGCTAGGGTCGCGGACGGCGAGTCACGGGCCAATTAGGCCTGCTGGGAAATATTGGAGTTTTTGTCTGAGGTGAGTCTATATATATGATTCATGCATTATTCATTCATAAGTCATGCATTTATGCATATGAAATGATATTCTTGCTTGAAAATCATTAATGATCCAATTTTGGTCAGTTTTGCCAAAATGACCTAAAATAGAGCCACCAAAATGTCTAAAACTGACCTAAACTTTGATTCTGTATATAATTTGTTCTGAAAGGTTTTTTGATGTCAAATCAAGCCCAATTGCTTATTATATATATATGTATTTGTCATTTATATAAAGAAAATGCCATGGAAATATTTATTTCAAGGCAAACCAGAAAGTGCCTGAAAAATGAGATACGAACCTGTAATTTAGGGGTGTCAGTTGCACTGACGCAACTGGGCCCCGGAGACCAAAAATTTCATATTGAGCTATATTGCTCCTTTGACTTTTATGATATTATTTAACATCATTAAAGTCACATTTGAGACTTAATATTGATATATTCATACTATATGAGACATTTGCATATAATATATTATAACAAGACTATTTTGATGGTGTAGTGAGTAATCCATCGGCTCTATACACAGATATATGTATATATGCTCTGAGCCTTGCTAGAGAGGGTGAAATTTTCTATGCCATGGTGTGATTGGTTGGAAATAGTGTGTTTGGGTGGAAATGTGAAGGAAGTGAAGTGAAGTAACAGTACAATATTATATATGATATGTTACAGATACTCATTCTTGTTATATTATGTGCATTATGGTTCATGATATGTATTTCACCATTCCATTATCAGTTATTCATTATTTACAGATCATTAATGGATAGATGTGACTTTTCATGAATAATATTGCATATTCATATATTTAGATTCACTGAGTATAATCTTATACTCACCCCAAAGTTATTAAATGTTTTCAGGACCTCAGTGAGGTAGTCATCCATTGGCTACATTACCTTCAGCCTTGGATTACAAATGTATGTATTGGGGTTACTCCTGTGTATAGAAGTTCCTTGGTATAATGTATATAGGGCTTGGATTGGCTAAGATTTTAATATTTTAATGTGTTCAAAATGTTAACCAAGTTTGATATGAGAATGTTAATATTGCATATATATGATATGAGATGTGAATGTAAATATTGAAATGTTTATTGAGTTATGATTGATTAATAGAGGATAAAAGGGGATATATGTTTAATTAAAAGTGTAAATCTTTATTTCTTACGGATAGCTTAAGTCAGAGTTATAGAGGAAACTGTGTCAATTTTCTGTAAGAAATCTTATGATGTTTTAGAAAAAAATTTATCACCTGAAATGTATAATATGTTTAAGGAATGATTATTAATGATATTATGAGTTTGTAAAAGTTAAGTTAAAGTAAAAGAATGGGTTCTTCGAGGTACTGGTTGCTTTGGCATTACCCGTACCCTAGGACCATCATGGTCTAAAATTGGGCCGTGACAGGATGCATGTAGATTCACTGAGTATTATCTATACTCACCGTTTATTTGTTTAACCATTTCAGGAGTGGAGTAGGTTGCAGAATCCTAACGTTTGTCATCCGTAGAATTTTGCTATAGTTACTGATGTATATTTCTGATTATGTATTATTATTTTGGTGTTTATTATCTAGCCGCTTCATGGGGGTATGTATGGGTTAGCTAGGAGATGAACATGTGTATATGTTGATGATATATATGAGTTATATGATGGTTATGTGATATGATATTTGACTGTTGCAGCCAATTGCAAAAATTTACAGAATGATTGACAGAATAACAAAATGGATCATGATTAACTAAAATGGATAACATATTGTGGTTTATAGATTGTGCATGTGATACTAGGTTCTACGAGTGTCGATCGCCATTGGAATCTCTCGTGCCCTCAGACCATCGCAATCCGGGAAACCGGATCGTGACAACTAATATTTCTAAATATTATGGCTTTGAATTCAATAGGGGAGACTTGGCTACTGGAAAATTCTAACTCATCTGTAAGAGCTTTGGCCTTGTTGAGATAAGAGCTGACAGACATATCATTTTTCTTTAGCTCTTGGAGTTCAATATTCGGTTGTAGTTGTCGATTTTGATTCACAGCTCCAAAAACATTAACAAGGGCCTCCCAAACCTATAATGATGTTGTTAGACCAATGATATATGGAAAATGTTCCTTTATTATAGAAGAAAGCAACCAGGAAAGGAGCATCTAATCATAGAGGAACCATGATTCATAGGCTAGGTTTGACATTTTAGTAGGAGGGAAACCAATACACATAATCATTTTTGTTGGAGAGGGTTTGTTCCATCAATAAAGGAAGTCAGTTTTTTATAATTTAGAAGAGGCAAAAATTGAGTTTTCTAGGGTAGGTAATTCTTAGAGGTTAGCTTGATAGGTAATTCTTAGTGAATTTTGGGAATTTATGGCTGTTTTGCATTGTTTTATGCCATATTCATTAGATGCATCTTAAATTTTGATCTAATCTAATGTTCCAAGAAACCAAAAAACTTGCCCAATATGCTTTTATCTCATGTTAAAGATTCTCACTTCCAATATTGCGTAGGCTATGCACACTCAGATTTGTAGTTAGTGCAATCATGAAATGTATTTGAAGAGAAAATGCAAATATCATCAAAAACATCTCTAGCTGATTCTGTTTACATGTCTACCCTAGTGAAACTTTAATTACTAAAATGTAGCTTGAAGGCTTGCGATGGTATTGCATTGCCTTTAAACACATATTATATTGGTTCAGTTTTGATTTTTCATTTTTGTTTTTGTTCCTGTTTGATTATGCAAATAATCTATATAAAATAAATTAATAACCTCTGGAAGCACAATAATCAATCCCTTGACTTGTGTCGTTGGTCTAGAATCCAATCACGAACGGAAAGGGTCCTGGGCCTCAATCTAAGAGCAGCCAACGTCTCATTGCTTATTCACCACAGTGTTTTTTTAGGGAGAATAAACACACACATAAAGTTTTTTCTCTTTAGAAGCGTTATTCAAAAAAATCTGCAGAGAATGTATTCTACACACATAAAGTTTTTTCTCTTTAGAAGCGTTATTCAAAAAAATCTGCAGAGAATGTATTCTATGTATTTTCTATTTTTTCTTTTTTTTTATTAGATTAGAATTGTTGGACTGTGATAATATTTCTTAGGATAATAGGATAGTGATAATTCCTAACTTATGGGATATTATCCTATCATTTTGATTTCTAATAATTCAAAATAAATCTATTATCCTATTAATTAATTATCTTAATAATTAATTTATTACTTAATGAATCTGGGTCCAAACACCAGTTATGGGCGTACCCGAACCGGTCCATTAATTTCAATATCTCCACTCGCATATGACGAGACACATCTCATCAATTACAAGCCTTATAGACATTTCATACTAGGCAAATAGGTCGTGTGACCAACATAAAATGAGAGCTCTTTGCTATACACCTGTTAGGGATATATAGCCTCTCGACAAGTGTCTTTTGAGTAGATAATGTATACACTACCCCAGATTACTTGTCATATTTCTTTGTCTCTCTTTTGATCTCATAACATTTTGTATTCACAATTATATTCACTCATAAACATAACTGGTCGATTTGAGAACACAAAAATTGAAAGTGACCACTGAGCTATTTTTCTTTTTGCTTAATTCCTTTAATCATAATCCAACTCACTTTTATAGAAGTGTCCCATATGATCGAATCACTCATGATCTTCTAGTAACACTCTAAGATAGAAAACACTGAATTAAATCTTAAGAACTACCCAAAAGTCATAAAAGTAGTAAATTTGAGAACTATAATTCTCAAGGGTCTCATATTTTCAAAAATTGAGATTATTAACTTTTGTCCTCCCTTTGGTCAAATTTCTCACATGTGGCATGAACACATGTCATAGTGTTCTTTCCTTTTCCAAGGAGCACATATCTATTAAAAACATATTTTTGATTTATAAACACTATGCATATAATAGTTTAGACACACCTAATATCTAACTTGAGTTCTCTCATCTACTTAGTTCAATTCAGAACTCACATCTGATGACTCAGACATATTTAGGCATAATTATATATAATTTTCTACTTTAATATCATTATCATGATATGCAAATCTCATTCCCTAAAATGAGATGACTATCTTATTTTAAGCACGAGCTCTCTCTCTTATCACACAAATAATTCACTTAAAATAGTCTCATCTTCATTCATCACATAGACAAATAAAGGTGATTACTCATGAGAATGTCAATCTTCTTTTTGTCTGACATGCTATCACAATATAATCACAGTAAATGTACTAAACATTTAAACTCATGTAAGCATAAAACAAACACCATGTTTTGGTATCAATAACAAAGTGAACTTTGTTGCACAAAACAATAAATAACTTAAATACATCAACATCTATGCAATCCTTAAGTCTTTGTATGTCCAAAATATGCATCTCTATAAACATTTTCGGCCATACTGATTTACAACCATCCCATGCGTAGAACGTATTTAAGGTTCACCTTTCTTGCGTGTAACTATAGTCTCTCACAAAATTATATTATGTCAATACATTTGGTATAGTAATGAATTTTGGATATTTGGTGTAATCTACAGCTTATTGACTATCACAATTTACTCAAAACTAATTCACTTGCAACACCTCATACCAAAATGTTCCAAAATCTCTTCACTCATATCACCTCTTGTACTACAACTAAAAATCCTTCAAATTCAGCTTTTATTGTGGATAATGTTATATACGATTGTTTCTTGCTATACTAAAATATGACATCTCAATTAAGTAAGAAAACAAATCCAAAAGTGGATTACCTCAAATCCATACCTCTAGCAGAATTGATATATGTATAGCTTTTGAATATCAATTCTCCACATTGATAACACAATAAGTTATCTATAGTACTTTTAAGATATCTCAATTTCTTTTTGAATGCTTCTAATGTGCTAAACCTAAGTTGAAATGATATTTGCTTACCATTTCAATAGTAAAGTAAATATTAGGTCTCGTATACACTATTGTACACTTTAGACTTCCAACCAGAAATTTTCCATTCGTTCTTTTCCTTATGGAATTTTAGGATATAATTTATAACTCAAGCCTTCAACTTTGGCAGTAGGAGTATCTATGGGTTAACAATTATGCATAATTAATCATTCAAGAACTTTCGTTATATATATCTCTTAAGAAAGAGATAATAACTTTCTTGTATGATCTCTTGAAATCTTGATTTCAAGAATATTAATTCACCCATATCCTTCCTTTCAAAGTTGAAAAATAACCAATCTTTGATATTATCCTTTATTAATTACAGGTATTAGTATGTCATCAACTTATAATGACATAATGACAAACTTGTATTTGAAAAAACTTCTTAAAACTACTCTTTATCCAATTCTCTGTTGAGATATTCAGTCTTTACATCCATTTGATATAATTCAATATCAAGGTTTGTCACAATGGCTAGAACTAACCTTATTCTTATAATACTTACAACAATAGAAAATGTCTACTCATAGTCAATTTCTTTTTGTTGCATATATCCCTTTGCAAAGAGATGAACTTGTTTCTCTCAATACTGCCATTAGCTTTATACTTAATATTGAGAATTCACTTATTCCCAATTGCTTTCCATCCTACCAGGAGATCTACCAAAAACTCAAATTGGTTTGATCTCACAAACTCCTTTTTCTCTTCCATTGTATTTACCCTTTTATCCTTGGCATCATAGTGCTATGTCTCAACTCAGAATCTTGAAGAACATAATCATCAAGATTCATTGGACTGTGATTTAAACCAGAATCTATCAAGCTCCCACTAGAACTAAAGATTTTGAACTCGCACTTGGATAAGGTTCACTCTCATTCGGACCTTGTTGGTGGAACTGAACCAGTGTCTATCAATTAATCCACCAAATTTCTCCCACTCGGATGAAGCAGTCCTTGGGAATCTCGATTTGATGTCTTGAATAAGGAGAATTCATGGTTTAAATTATCTTATGTAGGAAACTCGTTCCCTAAGAACAAGACATCTTGTGGTCCAAAATTCAATTATACTCCCACTATTTATCTCACCTATGAACAACATATCCTTTTGAGAGTTCAAAGATCACAAAGGTACTTTTCTTACTTCTTGGGCCTAATTTCCTATAAGAAGTATTATGGACATAGGTATTATATCCCCAAAATTTTAGGATGTTTAAGTCTACTTGTTGACTTGTCCATAACTCATATGGAGTGGAAGTAACTGTTGTAGAGGGCATACAGTTAAACACTTATATGGTTGTAACAATGCATCACCCCAATGGGTAAATTTATTTGTACCATCATAGACTTAACCATTTTAAGAAGACTATGATTTCTTCTTGCAGTAACACTATTAATTGCAAAATGGTGAATAATTAGCTGATGCTCTATTCCTTTTTCATCACATAATTTATCTATACTGATCAGACAAATACTTACAACCTCTATAGGTTCTAAGTACTTTAATTCTATTGTCTAATTGATTTTCAACCAAAGTTGAGATAATTCTTAAAGCAACTTAACGTTTAAGATTTATGCACAATCAAAGAAGCATAACTATACCATATATAGTCATTTATAAATGTGATGAAATAATAGGCATTATGCCTTGTCCTCATAATCATTGGACTACTTAATGTTTTAAAAGATTAAATTTCAATGGAGGAATGGATTAAGTTCTCTGAGGCCTTTTGTATGGTCTGTTTGGTCAATAAATGCCTCGAACTACTGTTTGGACTATCACAGTATATTAAGGAGAATGGGACAGTTTCAAATCGAACCCATAAAACTTAGTTTTTTTTTATATTTGAGTCCCTAAATTTGAGAGGCTATAACTCTCAATTTTAATCTGATTTTAATGTTTTATGCTTCGATTTAAAGATCTACACATATACTATAAGACAGGGTAAAATATCCCTAAATATATGTCACGACCCAACTTAGGAGCCGCGACGGTCCTAGGGTACGGGTGATGCCTAAGCTACCAGTACCACGAAGAACCCAAATGACTATACTATATGGCATGTAATTCAATAACAAGCTCAATATAGCTTGACAATTTCATAAAAATTAGGGCAGCATCTCCTTTGTATAAGGAGTATGCCCAGCTTAAAAACATGCAATAAACACTTCTACTATATACTTCACCATCTATCTCAATTCAATGATCCCTCTGGATCTCCAATATCAACTCAAAATAATCACATTTGTATATCAAGCAATTTCCATATATATATATCATATCATATACATCCATAGGATAATTACTATGCAAAACTATTAAGATGCAAGCACAATCATATATGTATGCTACTCTTTAATTTACAGTACCATGGGACCTCTATACTGTACAATTATTTACATATACTTTTGGAACTTGAGTTTTACATAACCAGCTAGTACTATTCCAAGGCAGGAGTAGGGAATGCCAATGGAATGCGTGCCTCACTGCAAACCTGAAAATAATAACCACTGAAGGGAGTGAGTATAAAAATACTCAGTGAATCCAAATGTATAAAAATGTAGTAAATGATCATGGAATAATGGTTAATCAAATGAGGCTTGAAGAATCAATATAAGATAATAAATAAATAATAAAGCAAGTATATGTATATAAATCAATATAGATATCCATGAAAGAATTCATATAATATAACAAGTAATTAACATCCGAATCAATATTAATATAAGAATCTCTATAGACATCCAGATACTTATCCATATAAGTATCTAGCTTCATATCCATATAATATCCATGTAAATATTCATAAGTGATATTAAATGAAGAAATAACAAATATTCAATGAATGAGCCAATGCAAATATGATATAATAGGTATGGGGCCTGTGAAAAGTACAATTGTACTGATTTAGCACAATTATAACTTTTTTGATACAACACTCTACCGCACTATTAGTGCTCAATCCACCGATGCGTAATAGTGATCGGCTCTTACGGCCAGAGTACATCGTCCCTGTCACGACCCAACCCGGGAGTCGCAACAGTCCTAGGGTATGGGTGATGCATAAGCGACCAATACCACAAATAACCCAAATATCTATCTATATGGCATGTAAAAAACAAAACACATCTTAATAAACTTATAAATGCTGAAGAAAATTCAACAGCATTTCCCCTAAAATTGGACTATGCCAAAAAACAAAACAATTAAATAACACTTCAAATAATCTCCTCAATCATTCTCAAACTATTGATCCCTCTGGATCTCCATCAACATCTCAATACCAACATCTTTATATAAACATACAAACATTTCCATATATGCATATAATCTGTTAAAACATTTCATAACAAACAACATTATATATATGTAAACTTATAATTATATCTATATGCCAAAACTTATATACAGGACTATAGAATACTATTCTAAATAAAATTTACATAGTCTTTAGTATTTGAAATTTACATGCAACCCAACTTCCAAGGCA
>CANXYC011857999.1:0-11349 GCA_948193065.1 Aleurites moluccanus
ATAATACTTGACTAGAGATGATTTTAGAATATCTTATTCTAGGGACATTATTATAATAATTATTATATTACACAGTTATTCAAATAATCATAATAATGAAAGCCATAAATATATAAATCATGATATAAAATGTACCAAAAACAATCATATGATGATTAGACTTTAGGGCACAAATCCAACACTGTCTAGATCCTAACGGATTACAGAGGATACAAAGAGGAGTGATGACCCTTGGAGATCAGAGATGATAAGGGGAATGATGGAGTTACATTAAAAAACTAGCAGATTTGAGGCGGGAACGTCAGAATATGCCGCCACCACCAGTTCCAGCAGCAGTGCCACCCCCTGTTGCACCGGATGCAGTTCCAGTTGCACCAGCTCCTGTACAACCAGTTGTGGTTCCTGGTGAGCCTATTGTACAAGGAGGCCGCTGAGTTATAGATGAGGGCGGAGTATCTATGTTTAGTTTTCTAAAGCTAAACCTGCTAGAGTTCAGGGGTGACAGAGGCGACAAGCCAATGGATTTTCTGAAGCAAGTTGAGAAGGTAGTTAGGAGACCACCTTGCTCTGACATTAGAGTAGTTGAGTTGGTTAGGTTATTGCTGAAAGGGAAAGCCTAGACATAGTTTTCTCAATGGATGGAGCCCATATTGTATGGTGAGCATCCTCCTACTTGGGCTGAGTTTAGACAGGGGTTGATTGATGAATTCTTGATAGAAGGGGTGAAGACCAGAAATCTAATACAATTTGAGCAGCTCAAGCAGGGTAATAGGTCAATGGAAGAGTATGCAGAGGAGTTTATCATACTGAGTAGGTATGCTACACAGATTGCTCCTACTGAGGCGGATTTGATTAGCAGGTTCAGGAGGGGTTTACGTGCTTCACTTCTCAATGCCCTATTGGCTATAAAATTCACATCTCTAACTACTATCATTGACAAGGCTAATTGGATGGAAGAGAAATACAAGTTAGAGAGAGCAAAAAAGGATTAGAAGAGGAAGGGAGGACCTGGGTCACAGGGTAGGAGAGGGGAGAGTAGCTCCCAGCCTAGACAGAGTGAGCCAATGCCTAGATTTGATCAGAGTTTCCAATCTGACAGTCAGAGGAGAAGGACATAGAGTAGGGGACCTCCAATGCAGTCAGCACCTGCATATTCTCAGGGTCCTTTTAGACTTGCTACACAGATGCCCAATGTCCTTATTTGTAGTTTCTGTGATAAAAGGCATAGAGGAGAGTGTCGGCGTCAGACAGGTGCTTATCTGAAATATAGGCAGTATGGTCACTTTATCAGCAGATGTCATTTATGGGGCGAGCAGCAGCCATCTACTATAGTTTCTTAGCCTACAGTTTAGATGAGCCAGAATGTGGTCAGAGAGGCTTCTGGTAGGGGCAGAGGCAAAGGTCAGGTACTGAGCAGCAGTCAAGCCCCAGTAGGCAGAGGTCAGGGGAAAGTCTTTGTCGTCAACACTCAGGAGGCGCAGAGATCAGATAATATGGTTACAGGTACTATTTTGATACAAAATGAGATTGCTAATGCATTATTTGATTCTGGTGCTACACATTCCTTTGTTTCACCTCATCATCTAAGTTAAATAAGGAGAGACAATTGTTGAGTGTGCCTCTAGAGATAGCTACACATATGGGGGAGAGTATAGAAGTGGATTATTATTATCTTGATTGTGTGATTGAGATTGATGACAACATTTTGCATGTTGGTTTGATAGAACTGCCTGTTTTAGAGTTAGATGTGATTCTAATGACACATCGTGCAGTTTTTGATTGTTATGAGAAGAGGGTTAAATTCCAGCCTGAGGGGTAGCCAGAATTTGAATTTCTGGGTGATAGATGTGAATTTAGAGTCAGTATTGTTTCTGATATCCAGGCTAGAAGAATGATAGGGAAAGGCTGTTTAGTATACCTGGCTCATGTAGTAGATATACAAAAGACTTCTATAAAGATTGATCAGATACCTGTAGTATAGGAGTTTCCTAATATCTTCCTTGAAGAATTGCCAGGATTAACCCCAGATAGGGAGACAGAGTTTGAGATTGAGGTGTATTCAAGCACCTATCCGATATCCATTCCTCCTTACAGAATGGCACCAGCAGAATTGAAAGAATTAAAGGTGCAGTTGCAAGAGTTATTGGATGGAGGATTTATTAGACTGAGCGGTTCTCTGTGAGGTGCTTCAGTGTTGTTTGTAAAGAAGAAGGATGTCTCTCTGAGGATGTGTATTGATTATAGGCAGCTGAATAAGGTGACAGTTAAGAACAAATATCCGTTGCCTCGAATAGATGATCTGTTTGATCAGTTGCAGGGTGCCAGTCATTTTTTGAAGATTGATTTGAGATTTGGGTATCACCAATTGAAAATTAAGAAGGGTGATGTACCTAAGACTACTTTCAGGACTCGATATGGACATTATGAGTTGTTGGTGTTGCCATTCGGGTTGACTAATGCACCGGCTGCATTTATGGATTTGATAAATAGGGTGTTTAAGCTGTTTTTAGATAAGTTTGTCATAGTATTCATTGATGAAATTCTTATCTATTCTAGGAGTGAGGAGGAGCATCCAGAGCATCTGAGGATTGTATTACAGACACTTCAAGAGCATTAGTTGTATGCTAAGTTACCTAAATGCCAGTTTTGGCTAACTAAAGTGTACTTTCTTAGGTATGTGGTTTGTAAAGATGGCATTAGGATGGATCTTCAGAAGGTTAAAATAGTTGTGAATTGGCCTTAGCCTACCAGTGTTTCTGAAGTCCGTAGTTTTCTGGGTATGGCAAGATACTACAGACTGTTTGTGAAGGATTTCTCCAGAATTGCTACTCCATTAACTAAGTTGACTTGAAAATAAGAGCCATATTTGTGGACTGATGAATGTGAGAGCAGTTTTCAGACTTTGAAGTCTTGCTTCATAAGTGCTCCAGTATTAGCATTGCCATCAGAGGGTGAGAAGTTTACAGTGTACTGTGATGCTTCCCGAGTTGGATTGGGGTGTATTTTGATGCAAAATTGGAGAGTTATTGCTTATGCTTCTCGACAATTAAAGAAGCATAAAATGAACTATCCGACACATGATTTAGAGATGGTAGCTGTAGTATTTGCATTGAAGATCTGGAGACACTATTTGTATGGGTCTAAATGTGAGATGTATATTGATCATAAGAGTTTGCAGTATATATTTCAGCAGAAGGATCTGAACCTCCGACAACGTAGATGGGTTGAGTTGCACCCAAACCTTGCCAAATTGTCCATTCTTTAGTGCACACCAAGTGTTTGATGAAATGCCTAGTTCATTTTATCATAGGCCTATCACTTGTTCATCCATAGGCCTACCATTTGAATGTCATTATCTCCAACGACATTGGCATGCCAATTGTGCCAAATTTTTGCTTATGTATGACCAACCTATGTTCCATCCCAATGTTAATTGCCAAACCTATTACCATTGTATATCTACTTGTTATTGACATTCTATTGATTAAATTGCAACTTGAATTGATTGATATTGAGATATGGATACTTGGTGATACCATTGTTATATAATGGTATCTAATGATTTGTTTCATACTTTTATTGACTCCGATGGGATTTGACAGAGCTGCCGCTCCGACAAGGTAGTGGGTACATATTGTCGGTTATGTATACATTGTTTATTGATACCCTAGCTGAGAAGGGTTTACGATCCTAGCCATAAGACCTGATCAATTTTATGTATATTGATATGATATTGATTATGTGTTCTACGCATATTCTATGCATTTCATGGCCCTGTATCTATTTTACCCATCTAATATACTTCCATCGATATGAGTACTGCCTTTACTATCATTTCTCTATATTTGATTATGCATTCTGATTTTATTAAACAGATTGTCTTTATTATTTCATTTGCTATCTCTTATTGATGATCCAAATTACATTTGTTGGCGATACAAATTAGATTCACTGAGTATCTTATATACTCACTCTTTTCCTTGTTTCCCCTTTCTAGGTACAGAGTAGGTAGCAGAATCCCGACTCTTGACACTCTGTGGATTTCTGCAGTGTTGATGGCAATGTAATTATATTAAATATAATATATTTTTGTGTGTATATGATCTAGCTGCTTTATGGGTTATGTATGGTTTAGGTAGTTTATGAATATATATGTATGACTTATTATGGAATATGAGTAATGATATGACATGTTTTGATGAATGTTATAGCCAACTGCAATAATTACAGACAGATTACAGAATGATAGAATGAATAGTAAATAAGTAAATTGATTAATAAATTGATGGTTATAGATATTTGCATGTGATACTGGGTTCTACAGATGCCAGTCGCCATTGGAATCTCCTGCATCCTAGGACTGTCACGATCCAAAATCGGGTCGTGACAATGGTTTTCTGATCTCATTTCCACTATGGCAGTTTTATCTCCTGCAATAGCCCTGATGGCTTCTGATGTTCAAATTTAACCTACTAGCAGGCTAGACAAGTGGAGACAAATTGAGCTATATCCCTCTTTATATTGGGCCATTAATAATGCTCCTTTAGATCATGATACATCTTCATTATTCTAGGATGAACACTGTATAATGCATAATGTATCTCCCTTATAATTCGCTCTTTAAGCCCATCTACATTTGGCATATATAGCCATTTCCCACATTTCAGTACCCCATTATCAACAGTGAATTCTGGGGCTTTCCCAGTTCGAACATCTTTTTTTAACTTTAATAACTGAAATCTTTGTCTTGTGCTACCTTAATCTCATCAATTAAGATTGGCTTCATATGAATCTGGGCTATTAAAGCTTGGTTTTGATCCTGGGTTCCCAATTCAAATTGGACTCCCATATCAAGTAACTCTTTCACTTCTCTTATTATTGGTCTCCTTGCAACTGTAATGTGAGCTAAACTCCCTATAGATTTTCTCCTCAATGCATCTGCCACAACATTAGCTTTACCTGGGTGGTATAATATTTAGCAATCATAATCCTTCAACAGTTCAACCCATCTTCGCCGTCAAAGGTTTAGATCTTTTTGCTGCATAATATACTGTAAACTTTTATGATCTGTGTAGATCTCACATTTCTCCCTATATAAGTAATGCCTCCAAATCTTTAAGGCAAATACAACTACAGCCATCTCTAAATCATATGTAGGATAATTTAACTCATGTTTCTTCAATTGACGAGAAGCATAAGCAATTACCCTCTTATCCTGCATCAGGACACAACAAAGTCCAACCCTCGATGCATCACAATATACTATGAATTTACCATTCTCTATTGGCAATGCCAGCACTGGTGCCGATGTAAGACACGATTTCAAAGTTTGGAAGCTCTTTTCACATTCAGCAGTCCACTTGAATCTTTCTTGCTTTCTGGTCAGTTTAGTTATTGGAGCTGCAATTCTTGAAAAAACTTTAATAAACCACCTGTAGTAACCAACCATACCTAATAAACTCCACACTTCTGTTACATTAGTAGGTTGTGGCCAATTAGCTCCAGCTTCCACCTTCTGTGGATCCACTTTAATGCCATCTTCCCATAATATGACCAAGAAAACATACCTCAGTAAGCCAAAATTCACACTTCGATAGCTTATCGTACATCTTATACTTTCTCAATATTTGCAACACTATTCTCATATGCTCTTCATGTTCTTCTTGGCTTCTGGAATAGATAAGAATGTCATCTATGATTACAATGACAAACTTATCCAAATAGGGCTTGAACACCCGATTCATCAGGTCCATAAAAGCAGCAGGGGCATTGGTTAACCTAAATGGTAATACAAGGAATTCATAGTGACCATATCGGGTTTTGAAAGATGTTTTAGACACATCTTTATTCTTAATTCTCGATTGATGATAACCCAATCTAAGGTCAATCTTGGAAAAATAACTAGCTCATTACAATTGATCAAACAGATCATCAATCCGGGGTAATGGATATTTGTTGTTGATGTTCACTTTATTCAACTGTCTATAATCAATACACATTCGCAATGAACCATCCTTCTTTTTGACAAATAACATAGGGGCACTCCATGGTGAACTATTGATAAACTACTTATCTAGCAAGTCTTGTAACTGCACTTTTAATTCTTTTAGTTATGTTGGAGCCATTTTGTAAGGTGGGATTGAAATAGGGTTTGTACCCAAATAGACTTCAATCTCAAACTCAATCTCCCTCTCAGGTGGAAAACCTGGAAAATCTTCAGGAAACAAGTCTGGAAACTCATTAACAATAGGAATCTGATTAACTCCCTTTGAAGTTTTCTGAGTATCAAGTACACTTGCCAAGTATGCAGGATATCCCTTTCGTAGGAGTCTCCTTGCCCCAATAGCAGAATTGAGTTTAATTTCCAAATCACTCTTATCACCTTGATTCTCAAATTTATCATGCCCCTCTGGTTGAAATTTAATTTTCTTTTCATAATAGTCAATTACCGCATGATAAGTGGTTAACCAATCCATTCCTAATATCACATCCAATTCCAATACATGTAATTCTACTAGGTTAATTGGTAAAATTCTACCCTCTATTTCTACTTTACAACCCAGGTATTCATGCTTTACCTCTATGCTCTCACCCAGGGGAGTAAATATTTCTAAGGGTATTAACATTAATTGTTTTTCAATTCCTAATTTAGATGAAAATTTGGGTGATACAAAGGAATGTGTGGTACCAGAATCAAACAATATTTGTATTAATCCATATGACACAGGAATCTTACCTGTTACTGTCTTGCTCGATCTTTGAGCTTCTTGGGCATTAACTGTAAAGACCCGACCTTGCCCTCTACCAACTAGTTCCTGACCACTAGTCTGACCCTGTCCTGATCCTCTACCCCTGCCCCTGCCCCTATGTCTCTCTAATCATTTCTACTCATTTATATAGTACATTGTGAGGCTGCTGTAGTAGTTTGTTGTTCTCCCCACATTAGACAATTCTTCACATAATGATCATGCTGGCCACATTTCAGGCATGCATCTGTTTGTCTTCTATATTCACCCCCATGCCTCTTCCCATAAAAATCACATACGGGAACATTAGTTGTCTGCACTGGTGGTTTAGATGACCCTTGTGAAAATCTGGATACAGATTGCCCCGTGGTACCTCTACCCTGACCTCCCCTTGAACCACCTGTCTGTGGTCTTTGCTCAGTTCTAACTAATATAGTCTTTGTTTGTCTCTGCTGAGAACTCCCTTCAACTCTTCTCTGTTGTCTTCCAGTTTCAATCTTCCTTTTCTATTCTCTTTTTACTCTTTCTTCTTTATATTTTTCTTCCATTTGAACTGCTTGATCAATAATCTTGGATAAGGAAGTAAAATCAGTAGATAATAATGCATTATGAAGAGGAGCATGCAATACCTGTCTAAACCTACTGATATGGTATGCTTCAGTTGGTACAATCTTGCTGGCATATTTACTCAGCCTGATGAACTCATCTGCATACTACTCTATACTCAGATTACCCTGTTCCAACTATTCAAACTGAATTATGTTTTTGTTTTTAACTCCCTCTATTAAAAATTCATCCAACAATACAGTCCTGAATTATGCCCAAGTCGGTGGTGCATTACTATATAATTGTGTCTCAATATGCCTAAAAAACCAAGTCCCGATCTTTTCTTTCAACAATAGACCAATAAGCTCCACCGCTCTGACATCTGAGCATGGAAGTCTTCTTACCACCTTTTTTATTTGCTCCAGAAAATTAATAATTTCCTCACCTCTTCCACCTTTGTATTCTAGCAAACTCAGCTTCAGAAAGTTAAGCATGCTGATTCTACCCTTATTAATCACTCTGTGACCCTCCTGTACCACTAGTCCAACTGGTGCAGCAACATGTGGCATAGGTACTGGTAGAATAACTAGTGGAATGGTTGGTGGTGCAGGTGGTGGCATTACCTGTCATTCCCTACTCAATTTTTGTAGTTCGCTTCTCAATTCTAACATCCTCTGCATCACTTCCAATCTCAAGGGATCTTCAGCTTCCCTGGTTTCCTCTATCCTTCTCCTTGACCTAGGAGGTTCTTCTGGTTCCTCTCTGATCAATGACTCATTTGAGGCCACTTCTGCCTCTCTACTTGGCTCTTCTGATCTCCTAGGTGCAAGTTCAATAGCCCATTCACGTTCTCCCATAGACATTTTAATCACTACAATAGACAAACACAATCATTTAACACGTATGGTTATCGCAGAATAAACACATATTTAATGAATACAACAAATGACAAGACAAGATTTCCTATACTCCATGGTTCATCTATACCTTATTGACACATGTCTATATGCTATCAGGATATCTACGCTCTAATACCAACTCTGACACATCCCAATTTTGGAACATGACGGTCCTGGGATATAGGAACAGTATAAAGCTACCAATACCCGTAGAACCCTTCTTTAACCTATAAACATCACCTGTTATAACATATCTATATATATATAATAAGTCTATCTATTATCATATGTGATTATATATGATCTCAGCACATCTCATTTACATTATATATTAGTAACTAATAATATTACAGACCATACTAAGTATAGTCATCCTAATAATTTACATATCCATGGAGCATCTAAAATATATACAAGTTCAATATTTATATTATTATAACACAGCTGGATCCACTGATGAAGAAATCTTGGACCAGCTCTACTCCTGACTTGAAAAGGTAAAACCACTAAAAGGGTGAGTATTTTTCATACTCAGTGAGTCAATATATATATATTATCACACATTAAGTTAGATATGAAATAACAAATGAACAGTATTAACAATTGACTCATGGATAGCACACCAAAGGATCAAATCAAGGGAAATGGTTTATAGACATCAAATATGGATGTATAGGCACTGGAAGAAATAATAACCATGTATATATAACATATAATGGGCCATGAAACGCATATCATTGTCAATATAACATGTAAATAGTATAAGGTGGATCAGACCCTCTGGCCAGGACCATAACCCTTCCCAGCAAGGGTATCACTGGAATTTCATTATGCATAATATTGATAGTATTTACCCACTACCCCATCAGTAAGGTAGCTCTGTCATACAAACATTAGAATAGGCTAAAGTTAGCAAATAAAATATCAAATAGGCAAGAAAACCAACAAGGTTCAGTTTCTATAAATCTAGCTCAATTGAGCTGTTTGGGCAAGTAAACACATATAGGATCATTATCCTTAACAAAAGAACATTATAGTATAGGCAAATTTCCACAAAATTCATTTAGGATACAAGTTCATAATATGTCAAGAAGACATATTTACACTGGTGACAAAGGAAGTCAGACATTTTAGCAAATTTGGTAACAATTGGTTTCTTAAGGAAATTAACAAAGGTCATTTCATCGAGCATGTCATAACCCGTTTTCGGATCATGACGGTCCTAGGATGCGGGAGATGCCAATGGCGATCGGCACTCGTAGAATCCAATATAACATGCACAATTTATAACTATCAATTAATTATCCATTTTACTTAATTACCATTCATTCTGTCATTCTGTAATTCTTTCTGTAACTAGTGCAGTTGGTTGTAATAATCATCACATATCATAATAGCATTAAATACCATAAGTTATCATCATATATATATACATGTTTATACTCTAACTAACCCATACATACCCCATAGAGCAGTTAGATTATGAACACCAAAAATACATAATTCAAAATATTTACATATATCAACAGTGAGCAGAAATCCGCTGGATGTTAGAAGATGAGATTCTGCAGTCTACTCCTCTCCTGAAATGGTTAAACAAGCAAAGAGTGAGTATATAAGATACTCAGTAAATCTATATGCATCGCCAATAAAATAATGGGTAACAAATGTATCAATGGTGTCAACAGTTCAACAAAAATAATTACAGAATCAAATACAGATGGTGACAGAATAGGCCAACAAGTATATCATAGGCTATGTTTAATATGAAAAGACAGATAAAGGGATCGACTATATGAAATCATACAGTCTCCAGTAACATCAGTATGAACTATATATAATCATACAGTCTCCAGTAATATCCATATCAGTAAGCATAAGACTGATAAGGTCTTATGGCCAGGACCATAACCCTTCCCAGCTAGGGTATCAGTAATACAATGTACACATCGCCGATAGTATATTCCCACTACCCTGTCGGATCGGTAGCTCGGTCAAGCCACATTAGGATCAATATATGAAAGAACATATCAATGGATACCATTATGCAACAATGGTATCCTCCATATCAATAAGCTCAATATCAATCAAATCAATTATCAATTGAATCAATGGCATTACAATAGACGATATATAATCAATGACAAGTGGTTTGGTAATCAATAAAGACATGGAACAAAAGTTGTCTTGGCAAAGGAAAACGGTAGGCCAATTGGCATACCAATGTCGCTGGCGACAATGACATTCAAATGGTATGCCTATGGAATACAAAGTAATAGGCCAAGGCAAAAACAACTAGGCATTTTGTCAAACACTTGGTGGACACAAAATGGCAAGCCAATAGGTTAGAGTTTGGTGCATGTCATGACCCAACATAGGAGCCACGATGGTCCTAGGGTATGGGTGATGCCTAAACTGCCAGTACCACGAAGAACCCAATTAACTATATGATATGGCAAACAATACATTAAATCAGCTTAAATAGCTTAATGATGCTGCTTAAATTTCGACAGCATCTCCTCTATAATATAACTATGCCCAGCTATAAACATGCAAATAAACACTTCCAATATATCTGTATCATCACTACTCATATCTTTATCAACAATGATCTCTCTGGATCTCCAATAACAACTAAATATATATTTATATGTATCTCAAACTATATCCATACATAGCATGATATATATATATATATATGCAAAACCATAAACAAACAATCACATACATATACATGCCACTCCTTAGATTATAGTACCATGGAACCTCTATATTGTACAAATATTTACATATACTTTTGGAATTTGATTATTACATGTTTCAAGTAGTACAATTCCAAGACGGGGTTAGAAGGTGCCAATGGAATTCGTGCCTCACTGTAGACTTGAAAATTATAAACCACTAAGGGGGTGAGTATAAAAATACTCAGTGAATCCATATGTAGATGTTCATAATACCATGGTTGCTCATATATGGCCTGTAGAATCAATATAAGATAACAATTAAAGAATGAGACAAGTATTCATATTAATATCCAGTAACAAATATCTATATAAGTATCCATATATATATATATATCCATATAAGTATCCATATATAAATATCCATATAAGTCTCATATATATATATATATATATATATATATATATATATATATA
>CANXYC011858209.1:0-13833 GCA_948193065.1 Aleurites moluccanus
ATACTCTATAAAATTAAAATTTTATTTAAATTTTTTTTTATTTTTTAATTTTTTTTTTTTTTTTTTTTTTTTTTTTTTTTTTTTTTTTATCTTAGGGTATAAAGGACCTACACACTTTGTCATTAAATCCCTCTTCATCCATACCTTCTTCATCAATTTTTATCTAATTGTTCAGAGATCACATTTGACATGTGAAAGTAAATGAGACTTGTTCCAATGTTTGGCATCCTTGTTGCATAGTCATTGGTGTGCATCAGGACACTTATCATCCAAGGCTTCCATACACTTTGTAAACCTCTGAACATATAAAGCCCTTGTATAATGCCATAGCATGTCCTTGAGTTCCTTCCCTCTGAATTACTTCCTGAAATTTGTGTAAATATGCCTAACACACCACCTCTTTTCTGCAGCAGGGTATAATTCATCCAAGGTTGGTACTGATCCCTGTAATATGAGAAACAACATATGTTAGTCAAAAATCAAGATATAAATGGACAATGAAAAAAATACAGTTGAATTCCTCTCACCTTCTGTCTATCAAACATGAAAGTCCACAGTAAAGGCTCCTGTTGAATTCCAAATTCCATTCCTAGTACTATTAAAAACCACATCCAATTGCTCTTGTTTTCTCTCCTCACAATAGCCCAAGATAAAGGATAGATGCCATCATTTGCATCTATAGATACTATACTAAAGAGTTGCCCTTCATACATCCCTTTTAAGAAACACCCATCAACCCTTATTAACTTTCTACATCCAGCCTTAAACCCTTATTTCAGAGCACCTAGGCATATATACACCCCACCAAATACAGTTGGATCATCATCATCCTCTAAAAATTGGACAGTACTTCCTGGGTTGTTCTCAAAATATCTAATCTATAATTCTATAAGCTAGTAAATTGGTGTTTTTCATCAACATTTATTATTAGTAAGGCCTTTTTCTTAGCTCTCCATGCCTTAGTCCTTGTCAAATAAACATTGTAATCATCTTGAACTATTCTAATAAAGCATTCAAATTCCACTCTGGATCTACTCTAAATCTTTCAAGGTAAGTCTGAGCTAACCATTTAGAAGTAACTTGTCTAATGTTTTGGTCTTTACTGCATGTGTGTTCAAAATTACCATATTTGATTTGAAATGTTTTTGAATCCCTAACCATCTCAATATAAAATATATAAAAGGGACAGCCTTTAGCACACTTTGCTTCACATTTTTTTTTCTCATTTGGTTTAAACAAAATTTTCCATCTGTGTATCCTAGCCCATTGCCTACAGGCCTCTTTAAATTCGGCTAAGGAACTAAATTTCAACCTAGCAAATAACCTTGGGTTAGCCATATCTCTCTCAGCAACAAACTCAGGGTATCTCACTATTGGTTTCTTATCCTTACTATCACTATCAGTATCATAATGATGCAAGGTCTTAATCATCCAAATTACCTACTAGGGGATCAACTGCAATTTTCATCTTTCCTAGTTTTTTGCTTATGTCTCTCTCTATGTTTTTATCAACATGTATCTCAAACAACTCATCATCCCCATCTTGTATGTCATAGTCACTATCTTCAAACTTAGTGGTAGGATCCTCAAAATCTTCATCCTCACTATTTGAGCAACCCACATTGTCAGTAATACCACCCAAAGTAATCCCTTTTCCCTTTCCCTCAGCATTATTCCTTGTTACCCTCTTTTTTTTTTTTTTTTTTTTTCCTCTATTGTTGTTTTAATGTAATGTAGCATCCACATCAACCTTTTTATCTATGTGTTTTACATATACATTAATTACTTTGACTAACTCAATATGATTCCCCATTTCAACTATGCCACTGTCAGATGCTAGCTAGCAAAGGCCCTCACAGTAATTGGTATTGGGTCTTTGCCAAAAGTACTCTATTTCCCCCTTTAAATTGCACTCACCCACCATTTTATTTAATTCAATCATTGATAACCTATCAACTGAATACAAGTTAAAGAAATCTATAGCCCGATTATAGTACCCTAGGTCCGTATAATGCCTATTATGATGTAAATTAATGGTAAAATATCCAAAATTAGTAGCTTTAAAGAGACAAATAACAACATAAACATATAAAAAAAATGTAAATTAGTGTATATTCCATTCCATGTACAGTTTATAATAATATATTCCATACACAGTTTATAAAAAAAAAGTAAATATTCAAATAACAGTCAAGTCCCACAACTCAAAAGCATCTTAGATACACAACCAAGTCCTACAAGTCATATATCTCAGGTCCCCACAATTTAAGATTCTTTACTACTCCAATTCAATACCAAACAACCCTTTACAACCAAAATACAACAACCAAGACCCGTTATATTTTATAGAGAAACCTTTATAGTATAGAAAAAGACAAATCCAAACCCCTAAAACAACCAATGACAATCAGCAAATTCATTATCGAACCCCTTGAATAATATTTTATAACTGAAACCCTGAACAAACAAACACAAACCCTAAAGGAAAACATAACAAAAACAAATAAAAAATAATATGACAAAATAAATACTCATACATGCTACTCTGGAAGACAATGTTACCGATCCATTACCCTCCAACGTAGTAAAAAATCCTCTAATTTTGCTCTAAAATGCCCTAATTTTACTTTATAAACTAACCCTAATCCATTGAAGCGCCCAATTTCCCACCCTTAAAGTCTATTTCAAATCTTCCCTTTTAAAATAAACCATATAACACCTAGAATTGATTAAATTAAAGAAATTTTCAAATAAACTGTAAAACACCTAGAATTGATTAGATTGAATAAATTTTCTATAGAGAAAAGTGAAGAAATCAAGAGAAATATAAAGAGAGAAAGAGTCAAGAGAAATATAAAGAGAGAAAGAGGAGAATCAGATTCTGAGAGGAGAAAAATGGGGTAAAAAAAATTTACTTTTCTCTTTTATGACACATGTCCATCATACATTGGAACATGTGTCTTTTCTACTGATGTGGCAGGCCCTAATTATGGTTAATAGAAATCTGATGTGTCATCTGACATGGCACGTGATTTGGAAATTTTTGCCATATGTCATCTATATGGCTCGCACAGTCAGCATTTATTGCTGACTCGGATGACACGTGTGTCGATCCGACATCGATTTTGTTTGATGACCAGCTGGTGAAATAATTTAAAAAAAATAGTAATTAATCTAAAACAAATTTCTGATTAGTAATCAAAATAGAACAAATTGAAAACTTTAGTGACCACTAGGGTCAGTTACTGGAAAAAAATTGATGGAGTTAATATCAAGCAATTTTGAGGAGAAATGAAGAAAAGATACATCCAAATTAAGGTAAAGTTCTCAAACTTAGTTCTCTAATTCAATTTATGAGTTCTATAGCTTGAATGGTTAATGCATTGAATCAATTGAGTTGTGTAAAGTATGATATATGGAAGTTTGTGTAGGAAGTTGAAGTTGTGTAAATTCAAATTAGGGATTTGAGGGGTTTAATTTATTTTTTTTATTTTAATTTCATTATATTGATTTATAAGTGAAGATTAATGAGTTGATTTGGTATTAAGGCTAATTAAAGAAATTTGGAATTAGAGTTTTAAGTTGGAAGAAACTTAAATTAGATTAGGGTTTTAGAGATTTTGAAATATATGTTAGAACAAAAAGTTGTAGATCATATAAAATAGTCTTAAGGAAAGAATTTGGAAAAGTATAAAACATAAAAGTTGTAGATATATGTCTTAATTATCTTTATTTAAAACAGTTTTGCAAAATTTGAAGTATGTAAAGAGACATTAATCTCTAAGTAGTACCGACTCGGATGGATAATTCAACAGAAAATACTACTGTGTTTTATTGATTTGAGGACCTTAGATTTTGAATTAGGAAAAGTGAAAAACATAAAAAATATTTATTTATATAGGATATAAATATACGTAAAAGAGTTTTACAATTGGAGGTTTACGAATTGAGTTACAGCTAAAATAGTGAAGTCTATTTGAATAAGAGTTGAAGGACAATAGGGCTGAATTCAAATGGCCACCATAAATTATGTAGTGCTTGTATTAATCTAAATTTTGTATATATTAGAATATAAAATGTCTAGTTTAAGTAGAAATAAAATCAAAGTAATTGTATATTTGTATCTTAAGATATGATAAAAGAAGCAGGACTGTCAGTAGTAAATACTAAAGGAAATCCTTAGTTACAAACCATAGAATTTGGAGGAAAACTTAAATTGAGTCTAATTATTAGAAATTAGAATAAAATTGATTATTAATTTGATGTTTAATTGATTGTAGTGATAAAAGGGAATGGGAAAAGATGATGGAAATGATAAGGATAGGCATATGTGCTTATTTGAAGTATTGAAATTCAAGTTTGAGGGGATTTTGAAGGATTTTGCTCAAATTAGCAATTGAGGTGAGTCATAAATATGTTATTATGCATCTTGTAATCATTCTTTAAATTATTGAACCTATTTATTTGTTGTTTTCATTATACTGAACCATTGAAAAACCATTTAAAAGCACATGGTCATTGATGATTAATAATTATTACTTCATAATTGCCACATTGATACCATATATTATGATATTGAATATATTGCTCTCATGCTTGCTAAATATTTGGTGACATGAGATGATAGAACTACCTAACCGATAGGGTAGTAGGTGAAAACCATCGACATTGTGAATAATGGCCCACTGGACAAGGTACAATGTCCTAACCTAGTTAGGAGGGTGGTAATACTCCTAACCATAATGTTTAATCAACCTTATGTATTTCACGAAACCCTATATCTGTTATGTTCATATTTATTTTATTAACTGAGACATTGATATATGTGACTCATATTGATATTATTTATTTTATTGCAAATTACCCTATGTACTCATAGATCCATATTATTTAAAATTCTACATGTCATGAATATTTTACCTAGCTTTTTATGTATAATAATATATCTATAACTCACTGAGTAAATTTACTCACCCATTTAGTGGATTATTGCTTTTTAGGTTAGGAGTAGTTAAAAATAGTGGTACCAAAGGTCTCCTCCTTCCTCTCAATTGGAACCAACAGTATCAAGTTAAATAATCTTATCTTTTATATATTTTAACTCTTTGAATGTTCCATGGATTTGAGGTGTAGATGTGTATTAAAAAAAAGTTATAACTATGAAGAATAATAGGAAATCTATAAGATAATATATGTATGTGATATTTAATTTCATAATATATGAAGATAATTATTATCTTATATAAATATTGAAGTAATTGGCTAATGTTATTGGAAATGGTGAATGAATTATTGTAGTGAGGTTATAAAAAAGGATTAGAAGTGTATTTTCTATGCAGGTTAAGTATTTTTAGATATATTAAGCGATAATTATAAATTTTGTATTGAACTTTTTAAACTTTTCTATTTTGGTGTATGAACTAAAAACTTTTACAATCAAGTGTCTCAACAGCTAAAAAGCACATTAAATTAGTGCTTTTAACCAGAATCACATCGCCTGAGTGCCATGTAGGAGCTGTGGGCCCCGATTTTATTGTCAAATGGATCGCCACATCAACTACTCCATTTGAAATGACCAAATTATCCTTAGCAAAATTACAACACTAGTAAGTGACAACACTTTGGGATTATTTGCCATCTGCGATTTCTTATTCTCATGGGTGAAAAATTAGGGATTAGGAATTTCAGAGTTTTAAATCTTTTTGTTTCTTAATTTGTCAACAAATTGATCATCTGATTATTGATTGAAGTTGAAATTATCATTTGTAGTTACTATAATTATTGGTTATTGGAGAATTTTCGGTGCATTTTGCCAATTTGAATATGTACAAACCCTATTCCTAAAGACATGTTTAAATTTGTTAGTTTCATACCTTATTTTTGAAAATGTTGTATACTTTTGTCAGTTTTCAATCAGTAAAATATGCTTTACATAAACTTAATCACTTTTTTTTTTTTTATTAAGCTTTAGCAAATGGGTGTTTGGAATATATTTTGTCTTGTGTGTTGTGTGTTACTATAGTGTGCTTAGTATGCCTAAAAGTGTAACACCCTCAAATTTCATCCATATGTCCTTAAATAAATCTCATATAAGTACTAATAAAGTCGATTTAGACATTAGAATATCATATTTGTGCGATTTGACAAATTACTAAAAACTTACCTGATAGGTAGGTAAGCATGTCGATATTTCAATTAACGAACGGGTTTGGAATTATGAATTTTTAATATCACCATTAGACTCATAAGCTCGAGAAATATAAGAAATATTATTTCAGAATTGAAATGGGACAAAAATATGAATAGTTATAAGTTTCGAGTTCAAAATAGGAATACGAGAAGTGTCGGGGAAGAAAATCGGATTACCTGAAACTTAATTAATATAAATAGTTTTATTTTATTTTCTTCTTCTTCATTTTTCTTTTCCTCCTTCTCTCTCCCACACCAAGCCGTGATTCTCCTCCCTTCATCCATCCATTTCTTTTGTAAATTTTCAAGAAAAACTTAAAGAAAACTTGATAAATCCTAGAATTATACTAGTTTCCACCAAACATTTTAAGAAAAACAAGCTAAAAATCGATAGACAATCTAACCTAGATTTTGGCCACTTCCTAATTTCAAGTAAGGATGATGTTTTCTTTGTTCTTTTTATTCATTTAAGCTATATAAATGATTAGAAGCATGAATAGATTGATAGATTTCAAGATTGGGTTGAAATTGATGGAAACTCTAAAACTAGGTTTATGTTTAATTTGAATTTTTGTTATAGGATTCCATAATTATAATTGATGTTATAATATGTTATTTAGCATTTATTTAAATCTAAATATGTAGTAAAATTAGGTGTAGAATCGAAGGAAACCGAAGAACACTGCTTTTGCCTGTTAAAGGCAAATCGATATTTTATCACGTAATCGACTAAACAGTCAATTCTGGTGAGTAATTTGTATATTATTATGCATATTTAAACCTTTATTTGAATAATTTGAATCCATTTAAATTTCTACAACTTTTTGTCCGAAGTGTTTCATTTGAGTTTCCTTTGAATTTTCCTTGAATTCAAGCTTTGATTGTGTTGTATATTGATGTATATAAACCCTGTTTAATAATATCTTTGTGTTTGTTGCCATTGGGGTTTGAATTGTGAACTTTGGCTTTTGATCAATGTATCCTAAAACCTTATTTATTTGATCCTAAAGTGGTGCACACCAGGTGCTCAATGAAATGTCATTTGACATAT
Source organism: Aleurites moluccanus (assembly GCA_948193065.1). Lineage (NCBI taxonomy): Eukaryota > Viridiplantae > Streptophyta > Magnoliopsida > Malpighiales > Euphorbiaceae > Aleurites > Aleurites moluccanus. The sequence continues at coordinate 7,241 of CANXYC011858209.1, forward strand.
TTCATAAGTTAGCTAATGCTACCAGATTCGCTAACGCGATTAATTTATTTTCTCACCAGCATTAATGTTTCTTTTTGACATTTTTTGTACTTGATGTCTAAATGACTTTTGTATCATTTTTTCTATATTTCATTACTCCTTTATTGAGATTATTGATTCTATATGGAAATACTTGATAAATCAACTCTATTTAGCTAATGCTACAAAAATTGAACTGTATTGCTTTTCCCACTTATTTGATATCTTATTTGCTATCTTTAGCCTATTATTATGTTTAAATGACAGAGATTCCTTATCGATGGGGTAATAGGTAAATACCATCGATATTATGCACAATGAAATTATAGTGATACCCTAGTTGGGAAGGGTTATGGTCCTAACCATAGGGTTTGATCCACTTTATGCTATTTACATGTTATAAAGTAAATGATATGTGTTTATGGCCTATTATCTGTTATATATACATGATATTTGTTATTCTGAGTGCCGATATATCTATATTTGATGTCCATAAGTCATTTCCCTTAATTTGGTCCTCTGATGAGCTACCTAAAACCATTTGTTACATATTAAATGTTTATTGATATCTACCTAGCTTTGTGTGTAATAATGTATATATTGACTCACTGAGTATGAAAATACTCATCCTTTTAGTGGATTTAACTTTTCAGGTCAGGAGTATAGCTGGTTCAAGATTTCTTCATCAGTGGATTCCAACTATTTTGTTATAATGTAAATATTTTACTTGTATATATTCTTTGTGTAAATTTTAGATGCTCAATGGATATGTAAATTATTTGAATGACTAAACTTAGTATGATCTGTAATATTATTAAATTAAAATATAATGTAAATGAGATGTGTTGAGATCAGATATGATTACGGATGATTATAGATAGACTGATTAAATGGATATAAATAAATAGCAGGTGATGTTTACAGGTTATAGAAGGGTTCTATGGGTGTCGGTAGCCTTATATTGTTCCTACATCCTAGGACCGTCAAATTTTAAAAATTAGGACGTGACTTCTTTTCTTGTTTGCAGAATGGTGGAATGCTATAAAAGAATTTTTTTATGGTGGAATCTTTACTAAAGAGTCTAGCGGTAATCAATATTTAATATATTTAGGGGTGATATAATAGTATTTGAAGTAAAAAATATTAGTAATATTTTTATACCTTATCTGGAGAATCTAGTACAGTCAAATTTAGGCAGTAAAAAATTGTCAAAGATGCATTTTAGTCTACCCAACACACATTTATCTATAAGACTGAGACTTTTGTATAAGGGGTCCATCTCAGCCTTTCATGCATTGGTCCAAAAAAATGGCAGAGGTGAAATATTTATAAAGCACAACATCCTCTAAGGCTAAAGATAGAACAAACCAAGAAAATGGGTCTAGGGAGTTAAACAAAGACAAAGAATCTCCTTATTTTGATTTTGATTTTGCATTTTATGATGATGAAGTTGTTGGTGAGAATCCTAATTCATTAAGTGAGGTAGTTGAGGAGGGAGAGAAAACTATTGCAAAGGTAGTAAATGAGGGGGGAAATGTTCAAAGCAAAAATGATATTATAGCTACTCAACCTTCTTTGGGTGAAGAAATAAATGCAATAATTGGAAGTCTTGGTATGGGTTCTGAAGTTACTGGATCTGATAAAGTTATTCCAGATAAGGTGTTGGGAAGTATATTTGAAGATCTATTAAGAAAAGACACATTATTTTAGGTAACAAGGGTTGATGAAAGTGAAGATCCAGATTACCAATTGGGAGATAAGACAGAAGGGCACTCTGCAGAAGAAGAAGATCCAGAATATGAAGTAGAAGATTTCTTTACAGAAGAAGATCCAGATCTCATTGACTGTGAGTGACTTTCTGATGATTAGGAAGAGTTGCAACAGGCTAGACATGCTTTGATAGAGTCCAAAAAAAAGAAAAAATTAGTAGAGACAGTAAGAGGTGAATAACTAACAACAGGGCCTTCAAATATACAGTTATTTGAAAGTGGTGATGAAGAAGGAATTACTAATGATGTGGTTGAATCAGATGAGGAATGGAGTGCAGTTAACACTGATGGATATGATGATGATCATGCAGTAAGGAGTAGAAGCCAATTTCCAGCTTATGATTTAAAAGCTGATAAGATAAGTATTTGCTTGGGGTTGACATTTAAAGGACCTGCATAATTTAAAGAAGTGATTACTAGGTATGCAATCTAAGAAAGGAAAGAATTAAAGCTTAAAAGGAATACTAGTGGACAAGTTAGAGTGAAATGTGTGAAAAAAAATTGCCCCTTCTACCTATATGCTTCATAGGAGAAACCTATGAATGTATTTATTGTGAAGACTTTTATTGATGAGCAAACATGTGGAATTTCATACCAAAATAGAAGAGTGACAGCAAGGTGGCTTGCAAATAATTATTTGCATAAGTATATCTATTGTTGCTATGAAGTTAGTAGATTTAAAGAAATTAGTGAAAGATGATCTTCATGTTGAAATAACATTGACAAAAATTATGAGAGCAAAGCAATTGGCAATTTTAAAGCTTGAGGGTGATGTCAAAGAATAATTTGGTAAGTTGTGAGATTATTTGGGAGAAGTAGAGAAATCAAATCCTAGAAGCACAACTTAGATGCAAGTGTATAGGCCTTTACCTGAACAACTACCTATATTTGAGAGGATGTACATCTCAATTGACTATATAAAAAAGGGATTTATTGCTGGTTATAGGAAAGTTGTTGGGTTGGATGGATGTTTTCTAAAATGGTTGGTGAAAGGAAAGATGCTTGCAGCAATTGGTAGGGATAGGAATAATCAAATGTTCCTTGTGGCTTGGTTTGTTATGACAAGGGAGAATTATAATAATTGGGAATGATTTATTCAGCTGCTTATTAAAGACTTGAAAATAGAGGATAGGGATGGATGGACTATCATTACTGACCAATAGAAGGTAAAGTTATAATTTTGTTTAACTTCAACTATTTTTATTTATTTTTTATGTACATCTCATATAACAATCTATTAGTATTAACAATGCATGCCCATTATTAACTTGAGCATGGACTATTAGATGTTATGGGCACATTTTTGCCAAAGGCAGAGCACTGGTATTGTGCAAGGCACTTGCATACTAATTGGAGAAAAAACATAGAGAAAAAACACTGCAAAAATAATTTTGGTCATGTGCAAAGTCCAATAACATGCCAGATTTTGAAGTCAACATGAAAGAATTAAAAAAGTTGACACCAAAGGGATTTGATGACATCTTGAACACACATTTTAAGCATTGGTGCAGAGCCTATTTTAACACAAAGGTAAAATGTGATATTGTAGAATAATCTTATAGAAGTTTTTAATGGTAAAATAGTTGAAGATAGAGAGAAGAATATATTTTCAATGTTAGAAGATATTAGAAAAATGGTAATGAATAGGTTAAGAACTAATAGAGATATGTGTGACAAATGGATATCTGATTTTAGGCCTAGAATTAGAAAGAAATTGTATGATAGTTGTGTTGAAAGTTCCAAATGTCACATGTTATGGAATGGAGATGATGGATTTGAAGTGGAGTATAAAAGAGATACTTATGTGGTTGATTTGAGGAACTAAACATGCCCCTGTAGATCTTGGTAATTGACAGGGATTCTATGTCCTCATGTTGTGTGTGCTATTCATCACTTAGAAAAAAAATCTAGAAGATTGAGTGCATGAAGTATATAGGAAGCTGACATATAAAAAAAACATACTCTTTTATGATGGATCCTATGAACAACTATAAGTTTTGGGAGAAAAGGGATATAGATCCTCCTCAGCCTCCTTCTAATAGAAGAATGCTTAGCATACCAGCCAAAAATAGAAAGTCTGAAGAAGATGAGGTAAGAAGTGGAACTAAGCTATCTAGAAAAGGAAGGGTGATGACTTATCAAGTATGCTTTGAGGTAGGATACAATTTAAAGACATGTAAGATGTTAAAAGAAAGGAATGTAACATAAAGTGCCAAAAGCAGAAGTATTGTGACAGAGCAACAACACCAAGATCAGAGCCAAAGAGACTTACCTGAATCATCAAGACAAATAAATATCGAGTAAAAAGGTGTTTAGATGGGCGATTGATAATTGCCGATTTGGGATAAAAGTACTTTTTTCAGTTTGCAAAATTTCTAATCGGCAATCACAACTCCTACTTGTTACTAGATTTTGCCAATTTGAAGAAGACAAATCTGCAATTGGTATTTATCCAAACACTTAATAATTTTCCAATTAGCGACGCGTATATTTTTAAACGGCAATTGAGTTTTGTAGTTAGGCATCCAAACACCTCCTAAATAACATGTTTTCTATATTAATTAATTAAGGTTGTTTGTAGGTTAATTGTGACAATTTCTTGTATACAAGAGGTGGTAAAAGGAATACTCAAGAGAATGAAGAATCCGCTATGGTTGTTAGTTCAATTCAACCATATACAAGAAAAAGAAAGCTTCCCTATGATAATGCTATTCAACCATGGAACTCTAAAGTTGCAAATAAGTGTGTTGTTGGTTATGGGGTGTACAATGACATGGATAACAACACTATGATACTTAATGTAAGTTTAACTACAAACATCCACATTACATATATTGGTATATTATAGGGATATTGTATAACATGTTCACTTATTGCAGCCTAATACCACTGGAGAGAGAGTTATACATACTAAGGGCAACAAAAGAATTAGAAATGAGCCTAAACCTAAGTTTATGATAGAAAGGAAGCAAGGATTTAAGAAGTGGGGGAAACAATTTATAACAACCTCACAACTTCAGGTATTAAAAGCATTCTTTTATGGGAAACACAAGGAAATCTAAAGCTTATTCCTACCTTACTTTACTGCAAATAATAATATAAATTAATAAATGTTTTTTCTTGAATATGATCTCAACATGTTTAAGATAATAAGTTAATTAATCTGAACAAATTCAAAAGAATAAAGAAAAATAAAACTGAATTCTACTGAAGAATAATTATTGATTATTAGAATTCGAATATGCGTTTGATTTATATGATAAGTATTGATATTGAGATATTGCTTGTTATATGCAAGCAAATGCATAGCAAAAAAAAAAAAAAAAAAACAATCCAAGCCTTCATTTCAAAAAGGAAAGGGAAGATAGTGTCAACTACAAAAGCATGTCAAGCAACTCATGAGTCATCAGTTCAAGAAAAAAAATGCATGAACTTTGTAATTATGGCCATTTTTGTTAATGTAATTATGTGTGTTGGCTATAATTTTAATTTTGTTTACAAAGTGATATGGTCATTTTTTTGTTTAAGAACATATGTAAGGCTAATTTTTTGGGTACAGTCAATATCTTAAGCTATTTGTTTCGGTGTAAATGCCATATCTAAGGCCATTATGTTATTTACTTTGTAATTTTAGAAGTATTATTAATGGATATCTTCACCAAACCTTTGGATAAAGAAGCATTTAATTTCATAAGAAGAGAATTAGGTATGATTGATACCTCTCGGGTATGAATTTTGCAATTTTTCCATGGTAAATTAGCCCAAACTTGATGATTTACGATGATTATGTGCTAATTGTATGAATTATTGAATGAATATTTGCACTTTGTGATATTTGAGATACAATGATAAATATTATATATGTTTATGTCTTTTTAATCTCAATTTACATCTATATATTGCCATTATGAAATAATATGAATATGCATTAGGGGTATAAATGATTAAAGCTCAATATTTTATAACCTTTTGTCTAAAACTGGCATAATGCCCATTACAATCCCCTAATGCCTATTATCGAATTTCAGACAGTAACTAATTTTTAGCTCATTACCCTTTGTAACGCTTGTTATAACCCTAGATATAACGTATGGTACTCATTGTAATGCCTATTACAAAGTGGGATTAAAAAAGCGATGTCGCTTTTAGAAATTTAAACCATTTCTTATTTTAAAAACTCTCGTCTTTCCCTCTCAAACTCTTGCTTTAGAACTTCTTATAATCCTATCATATGGCTTCTGAGAAAGGATCTTCAAGCAAAAATATTATGGAAAAGGATCATATTATCAATTTTTCATCTAAACAACAAAGAAAAAGTTATATAGCTCTATCACAAAGAGAAATCATTTGTGGTTACTACATGTATCCCTCTTCTATTGAGAAAACTGTACTTGATTTGAAATAGGGGATAATTATAAATTTGGTGTTTGAACTTTTAAATTTTTCTATTTTGGTGTATGAACTAGAATTTTTTGCAATCATGTCACACCGCAACTCCAGTGGTGCAATGGTCCTAGGGCAAAGGTAGGCTTAATGCCACCATAAACCCTTAGAACTCACAAATCATGAAATCTCATTAACATCAAATAAATTGCAATATCATATTTTACCATACATCTATCATGTCCATACATATCATCAAAATAAGTTTTATCTTTCTATTAGCATTTCATATCTTTCTCTTGTTCCTTAATGATCAAAAGAGACATCTCACATCACTGAGGAACAAGAGTACCAAAAAAGGTAACGACCATACATCAAAATATACCTGTATCCTCGAATGACTAACTACGGAGCTCTAGAGTA
>CANXYC011858258.1:0-14408 GCA_948193065.1 Aleurites moluccanus
AAGTTAAAATAGCATAAAAGCAACCTTTACACTTGGCAAAAATTTATGGAACCAAAATTTCCAAGCTTATCTTTAAACTTTCTTTTGTTTCTTTAAGTAAATAAGAGATAAAGTAATTTTTCCTTCTTCATCATTGAATGGATGGCCATAATGAAGTGTGATGCCAAGATAATTCATTTGTTTGTTTATAGAAATAATTATAATAAGAGAAAAGAACACTTGTCACCTTTGTAAGTTAACAACTCACCTTATTCTAGACAATTCTAAACTTTTCCTACACTAACTTGACAAAAGTTGATAGAATTTATTTAAGTCATACAAAAGTCAATAAATAAGAAGAAAAACAAGAGAAGGAATGGAAATAGCCACCAAAAGTCTCCAAAGAAATAAAGAATAGAGAAGGAATAGAAAATAAAGAACACAAAGAAGATAAAGATTTGATTATGGTAAAATTATGTTTCTTAATAATTTTACTTGTTTATTGATATAGATGTATTGAATGGTTATTGAAATTGTGGATTTGAGTAAGACATGGAATTATATATTTTTATGATTGGAAAATTAGGTTTTGCTTGAAAGATATGTATTGAAAACAAGTGAGAAAAATATAAGTGATTTCATGTAAAATTAGGGATTTCAGATGTTCATAGAAGCAGTAGTTGGGTATATATTTTTGTGACCATAATGACTGAATTTGCTTAAGTTTAAAACATGAAATTTATATATAAATGTGTTACTTATATTCCTATAAAAGGGATTTTTCAAATTCGAAGTAAGGAAATAGATATTATGTAAAAGCTGAGACTGACTTGGAAGCAGGAAATTTGAAAAAATGCTACTGTGTTCTTATTTCACAGATGGTTAGAGATTGAACTTTGGATATGTTAGACCCTAATATGTCTCGTTTAAGTAGGAAAAAGAATCAATGCAATTGGATAAGTGTAGATTGAGTTAGAGACAGAAATGTCCGAACTACCAGAATGAGGTTTATAAGTGAGAGTTGTTAGGCTAAAAACCCTAAGCATAAGAATAAATGGAAATTTATTAAAGTAAATTGAAGATTAATGTATAACATATAGATGAATACTAATTGATAATGTTTAAATTAATGTATAGCTTCAAATACTGAAGAAGATATAAGTGGAAGATTAAAGTAGAGAAGTGAAGTGTGGAAAAGTAAAGATATTAGAGAGGTGAGTAATGTATACATCATTATGCATACCCATGTTTTGATTTGTTGACCTAATGAATATGTTTCTTTCTTGGTTAAGTGCCAAATTGCTATTGTTCATCATTCTTTGATCATTCTTATGATTGAAATCACCAAATCCATTGATTGTTATTGATATTGAAATGCCTATTGTACTTGATTAACTATGTACCCGAATTGCTCTTAAAAATATGCACATCAAATGTTTAACTACATTTCATGATATTTATTGTAATTGCTACCTTTGTATCAAGAAAAGAAATCGATACATGATTAATGAAATGTATTGACATTGATTGACAAGTAAGCCATTGTATCGTAATATTCCTAATGAATACTTGATATTGTTATTGATTTCCATTGGCCTATTTACATGTGGATTTAATAGAGCTACCGCTCCGACAAGGTAGTGGGTACATACTGTTGGCAATGTGCACATTGTTTACTGATGCCCTAGCTGGGAAGGGTTTTTGTCTTAGCCGTAATATCTGATCAGTCTTATGCTTACTAATATGAGATTGACTGTATGTTTACATATAGTCCATACTGTTCTGGCCCTTTATCTGTCTTATCTACATGATATGAGTATTGTTTACCTGTTCATTGATTCTAAGTTTATATCTTATTGCTTATTATTGATGGCCATTCTTTCATCGATTTAATTGTTACTTGTTCCAAACTTCCAAAGATATTTGGTGTGCAATTAATTAACCTTTAACATGCAAACTTGACATACTGATATTCATTCATTGCATTCATTATCACTAAACTTCCATTAGTATACTTTGTTATCATATACCCATATCACATGTGTAATGATATATGCATACTCACTGAGTATTTTATACTCACCCATGGTTGTTTAATAATTTTACAGGAAAGAAGTATTAGGAGCAAAATCCCAAGACAGTTTCCTTCTTCCATACTTAGGACATCCAACAACTCCAATGTAAATTTCTTTTGTGGAGTGAGTCAGTTCATACTTTAGAGCTCCATGAGGTATATTTTGGGGAAGAAGATACTTTGTATATGTATATATTAATAGTTACTAAAACTGAAATGATAACTAATGGTAAAATGAATATGGTTTGATATATGATACCAATAAAGAAAATGCATATATATAGAATGTGTCATGTTATGAATAGAATGAACATATAGAAGTGTTTTATTTGACTGTGTGAATTATGAAGTTGAGGGTATAAGAATGGCAAATTATTGAGAGTGCAAAAATAATTTTATTGCAGGCTGTAAAAAATTTTCGAGACCCGATTTTAGGTCGAGATTAAGATTAAAATTTCAAAGGAAACTCTGGCAAATTTTCTGTAAAATTTATAAGTAATAAATGGGATTTAAATATTAATGAATGGATGATTAATAAATGAATTGTTCATGGGTTCTACGGATTTTCGGTGACCTTAAGTCTACCCGTGTCCTAGGACCGTCGCGGCCCAAAAGTGGGTCGTGAAAGAAGAATGATGAGAAGATTGTTGAAATGTATAAGAGATTCACAACTATTATGAATGACTTAAAGGGATTAGATAAAGCCTTCACTCAAAAAGAATTGATTACCAAGCTTTTAAGGTCTTTACTGGCAAGGTTTAATTCTAAGGTAGATGCAATTGAAGAATCAAAGAATATGAATTCTTTGACACTTGAAGATTTGGTTGGTAATCTTATGACCTTTGAGTTAAAACTTCAAAATAGAGAAGCCTCATGTGAAAAAGATGAGAAGCCAACAAAGAAAGAGAAAGGAATTACCTTAAAGACAACAATAGAAAAGAATGAAGACATTTCTAGTGATGAAGATGAAGACATTGCAATGCTATCAAGAAAGTTTGGAAAATTCATTTCCAAGAATATATTCAAAAGGAGAAGCTTTAAAGAAAGAATCAAGAAAGGAGAAGACAACAACGGAGAAATAATTTGCTTTGGATGTAAAAAATTAGGGCACATCAAAACCGATTGTCTAAACCTCAAGAAAAAGAAGAAGATGGAAAAGAGGTCAATGAAATTCAAAAAGAAAAATAAAGCATATGCAGCTTAGAGTGGAAGTGATACATCAAGTGATGAAGAGTCAACCGAAGAAGAAGAAGAAGAAAAGGCTAACTTGTGTTTCATGGCTATGGAAGATAAAATAATTGAAGATGAAGAACTCCTTGAAGTAAGTCCTGAATATTTTACTTTTCATGAGTTAAAAATTGCTTTTGATGAACTTATGGAAGATTTTTTGCTCATTTCAAAAGAAAACAAAATTTTGAAGAAAAACTTATGTAAATTGAAACTTGAACATGAAAAGACAAGTGATAAAGTTTTTGTTGAGAAAGAAGAAGAACTCTAAACTCAAATCATCAATTCACTAAATGATTTTTCAAAACTCTTAAGTGAGAATGAGAAAACCAAGAGAGAATTAAAAGACTCTAATGAACTTTTAAACGAGTTCACACTTGGGAGCATGTAATACCCCAAACAGAGCTAATCAAATGACAATAAAATGGAATATTGGAAAGCAATGATTATAAAAAGATAGAAATCCAAAATTCGAAAACAGTTACATAAGATAGCATAGAACATAAGTAAATATGACAGAATATGACAAAATGTGATAGAACATGATAGAAGGAGTCAGAATGTAATATAATGATTAATGTTAGACAGATATGAGTAATTTAAGTTAATAAGAATTAATCAAGTTGGCAAGAGAAAATGAATAGTCAAGAGATGATAGTAAGGAAAAATTCGGTACGGAGATTAAAGACTTAGGAGCAAACGACTGTAGAGACAGTCATGGAATATTAAATAGAGTTAATGGAAGCTTGTAATGGAGGATTCATAATAGTTATAAATTAATTAGAAGTTAGTAGGTATGAAAAGAGGATAGAAGTACAAAGGAATAAGGTATTTTAGAGAGGAAAAAAAATTTTCAAATAAAAGGCAAATGGGACCCACCAAATTTGTCATCATTTGCATAAGTAGAAAAGTCAAAATTTTAATTTTCTAAAGCATGATTGAGCCGGCCATATATAGCTTAGTATATAGAAATTTTGATGTTTTTACTTAAGTTAAAATAGCATATAGCAACCTTTATACTTGGAAAAAATTTATGGAACCAAAATTTCCAAACTTATCTTTAAACTTTCTTTTGTTTCTTTAAGTAAATAAGAGATAAAGTAATTTTGTTTTCTTCTTCATCATTAGGTGGCTGGCCAAAATGAAGTATGGTGGCTAAATAATTCATTTGTTTGTTTATAGAAATAATTATAATAAAAGAAAGAACACTTGTCACCTTTATAAGTTAACAAGTCACCTTATTCTAGATAATTCTAAACTTTTCCTACAAAAAAAAAACTTGACAACAGTTGATAGAATTTATTTAAGTCATACAAAAGACAATAAATGAGAATAAAAGCAAGAGAAGAAATGGAAAATAGCAATAGAAAGTCTCCAAAGAAATAAAGAAAGGAGAAGGAATAGAAAACAAAGAAGACAAAGGAAATAGAGGATTTGGCTAAGGTAAAATTCTGTCACTTAGTGTCTATTGTGCTTAATTTTGATTTTTGAGTTAAATAATTAATAAAATTATGTGATTGAGAAAACATGATGATATATGAGATTATTATTAAATAATTAGGATTTTAATTGAAGGTTATATGCTAGGAATTAGATAGATTGAGTAAAGTTTATTTTGTGACTAAATTGAAAAATTCGGATCCTATAGAAGTAGTAAGTTGAGACTGATATTTTGTGACCTAAATGATAGAACTGGTGGAAGTGATAAACATGAAAGGTTTATATATATATATATATATATATATATATATATATATATATAGTGTATATCTGTAAAAGGAATTTGTAAAATACAAAGTGAGGGGAGAGTTATTAAGTAAAAACATAGACTAACTCATAATCAGGAAATTTGAAAAATGCTACAGTGTTTTTATTCACAGATGGTTACAGACTGAATTAGACTAAGTGTTCAAAATGAAAGATGTTTATTTTGTCTTATGTAGAGTCCTATAAAAGGATTTTGTCATTTTATTAGTATTTTATGAGATATAGCCAAAATAGTAGAGACTAACGGATTTAGAGTGCAGGACAGTAGGATTGACAGTAGGGTTAAGTTCAAACTATCACCATATGCTATGTAGATCTTGAACATAGCTGAATTTTGGATATGTTAGACCTTAATATGTCTTGTTTAATTAGGAAAATGAATCAATGCAATTAGATAACTGTAGGCTGAGGTAGAGATAGAAATGTCTAAACTACCAGAATGATATTAATAAATGAGAATTGTTAGGCTAAAAACCCTAAGTATAAGAATAAATGGAAATTTATTAAACTAAATTGAAGATTAATGTATAACATATAGATAAATATTGATTGTTAATGTTTAAATTAAAGTATAGCTTCGAATACTAAAGAGGATATAAGTGGAAGATCAAAGTAGAGAAGTGAATAGTGGATACGTAAAGATATTAGCGAGGTGAGTAATGTATACATCATTATACATACCTATATTTTGATTTATTGATCTAATGAGTATGTTTCCTTCTTAATTAAATGCACTTGTTATTGTTGATCATTCTTTGATCTTCCTAAAGATTGAAATTTATCCATATTCATTGATTGCTATTGATATTGAAATGCCTTTTGTGTACTGATTGACAAGTAAACCCATGCATATCGATTGAACGCCATTGTACCATAATGTCCTTAATAAATACCGGCTATTGATATTGATTTGCCTTGACCCATTTTACATGTGGATTTGACAGAGCTGCCACTCTGACAGGGTAGTAGGTACATATTATCGACAATGTGCACATTGTATTACTGATGCCCTAGCTAGGAAGGGTTATGGTCCTAGTTATAAGACCTTATCAGTCGTATGCTTAATGATACTGAAATTACTGGAGATTGTATGTTTATATAAAGTCCATATTGTTCTGGCCCTTTATCTATCTTATCTACATGATACGAATATTATTTACCTGTTTATCGATTCCAAGCTTATACCTTATTGCTTACCACTGATGGCCATTCTATTATCGATTTAATTGTTATCTGTTCCAAACTTCCAAAGATATTTGGTGTGCAAAATAATTAGCCTTTAACATGCAAACTTGTCATACTAATATTCATTCATTGTATTCATTGTTACTAAACTTCCATTAGTATACTATGTTATCATATACCCATATCACATATGTAATGATGTATTTATGCTCACTGAGTATTTTTATACTCACCCTATTATGGTTAATAATTTTACAGGAAAGAAGTATTAGGAGCAAAAATCCCAAGACAGTTTCCTTCTTCTATACTTGGGACATTCAGCGACACCAGTGTAAATTTCTTTTGTGGAGTTAGTCAGTTCATACTCTAGAGTTCCACGGGTTATATTTTGGGAAGAAGATAGTTTGTGTATGTATATATATTAACAGTTACTAAAACTGAAATGATAACTGATGCTAAAATGAATATGGTATGATATATGATAGTGACTAAAATATCGATAAAGAAAACGCATGTTTATAGACTGTGTCATGTTATGAATAGAATGAACATATAGAAGTGTTTTATATGTCTGTTGAAATATGAAGTTGAAGGTATAAGGATGGTAAATTATTGAAAGTGTAAAAATAAATTTTAGTACAGGTTGTATAATTTATGAAAGACCCGGTTTCGAGTCGGGATTAAGATTAAAATTACAAAGGAAACTCTGGCAAATTTTCTGTAAAATTTATAAGTAATAAATGGGTTTTTAACTATTAATGATGGATAAGAATGATTGATCGATAACTGGATTGTTAAGGGGTTATACAGGTTTCTGGTGACCTTAAGTCTATCTATGCCCTAGGACCGTCGCGATTCAAAAGTGGGTCATGAAAAAGGTGGTATCAGAGCTATAGGTTTAAATGATGGAATGCCTAGGTAAAGCTAAGGTTTAAAGTGATAGAAAGTATACGTGTTGTAGGTGTCAATAAGGTATTTAGGGGAACCCATGGAGCATAGAAATTCCTTTATCGTCAATCGTTATATGTGTTTATCTACATTATTTATCATTTGATATTCTATCTTTGTTTATTTTTCTTGTATAGTGAAATATGTCACCGATAATCAAACATACGAAAGCTGTAACTAGGGGTGGAACTCGGGGACGAGGACGAAGACAAGATAGTAATGAGCCTAATAGACCGAGACAACTAGAAATTACATCGAATTATCTTCCACCAACTGAAGAATTAGTAGGATTACAAAGGAATAGGCAAATAATTGAAACCAAACAAGATATACAATCATCTGAGGTTGAAAAAGTTTTAAAGAAAAGAATTGCAGAAATGGAAAGGGAACTTTTTGAAATTAAGAAAGAAACGCATATTTCACTAGATTTGGCATATTGTAATAATTGTGGAAAAAGAAATAAGAATCTCTATCGATGGATTTTAGGGCGATGCTTAGAGTGTGGAAAGTACGATCATCTTTATAAAAATTGCCTACGGAGATTAGCTAAAGTAGAGAAGGCAAGGTTAAGTGCAGAGGGTCGAGAAAAAACTCCTATCAAGCCTAGCGATGAATCTATTTCTGATGATACTAGCTATGGTAGATATTCTAAATTCAAGTTACAATAATTTGATTCTAAAATTATATATACTATAGTATTACTATATTAAAAGTATTAGAGATTGCATAAAAATAATTTAAATTGAGCATTAAGATAAATTATAATATTGAATTACTTAGGCAATATGATTGTAATAACTAAATTATTAGCTAAGTAATGATTTAGAGAAATGCAAGATTAATATGATAATATTGAAATGTGATTAAAATTCATGAAGTACAGTATAAGTAAATTAATCAGTTACTAGGGATATAAAGATTATGAAAATAAAATGTTAACAAATGATATAGCAACTACGGAAATAAAATATTAGACTAAGAATGTTAATAATTGACATAGAAAAATTGTGATGCAAAGTAGTTTGAAGATTGCTTGAGGTATCAATATCGATGATTCCAAATAATAGAGAATATGAAAGCTATTGAGGCATAGAATAGTGAAAAAGTTAAGTATATGATTGTAATGGAAGAATGGTTACATGTTATAGCGAGTAAGTATAATAAGAAGTAAATGACACAATAACAGTCCCTATAATAGTATAATTAACTATTTATTGAGGTTCATATATAAGTAAATAAATATTAAGCTATTGTTTATTGAAATGTAAGGCATATGCTCATAAACAATGAGTTAATGGTCGAAATGATAAAGTACAAAAATATAAGATTAATGCAATGATGTCGATAAGGTGATTAAAAATATTAAGGTATAGTATATTAAAAATCTAAGTACTGTATTATCATATGTTTATGGATTATAGATCGTATACTGATAAGAAATTATATGAGAATTTTGAAATAGCACAAATAATAAGAAGACTATGGAATTTGGCACATCAATCAAAGTAAGATAATAAACAATATAGAGAAAGTATTTACAATGATAATTGGAGACTATTTGAGGTACAACTATCGATGTTTACAATATTGGATAAAAAAATTCGAGAACAAATTTTATTGAAGAGGGGAAGAATGTAATACACCAAACAAAGCTAATCAGATGACAATAAAATGGAATATTGGATAGTAGCGATTATAAAATGATCGAAACCAAAAATTCGAAAACAGTTACATAAGATAGAATAGAACATAAGTAAATATGACAGAATATGATAGAATGTGACAGAATATGATAGAAGGAGTCGGAATGTGATAGAATGATTAATGTTAGACAAACATGAGTAATTTAAGTTAATAAGAATTAATCAAGTTAGCAAAAGAAAATTAATAGTAGAGAAATGATAGTAAGGAAAAATTCGATACAAAGATTAAATACTTAGGAGCAAGCGACTGTAGAGACAATCATGGAATATTAAACAGAGTTAATGGAAGCCTGTAATGGAGGATTCATAATGGTTATAAGTTAATTAGAAGTTAGTAGGCATGAAAAGATGATGGAAGTGCAAAGGAATAAGGTATTTTAGGGAGGAATAGAGAATTTTCAAATAAAAGGCAAATGGGACCCACCAAATTTTTCATCATTTGCATAAGTAGAAAAGTCAAAATTTTAGTTTTCTAAAGCATGATTGAGCCGGCCATATATAGCTTAGTATATAGAAATTTTTTTTTTTTATTTAAGTTAAAATAGCATATAGCAACCTTTACACTTGGCAAAAATTTATGGAACCCAAATTTCCAAACTTATCTTTAAACTTTCTATTGTTTCTTTAAGTAAATAAGAGATAAAGTAATTTTTTTCTTCTTCATCATTAGGTGGCCGGCCATAATGAAGTGTGGTGGCTAAATAATTCATTTGTTTATTTATAGAAATAATTATAATAAAAGAAAGAATACTTGTCACCTTTAAAAGTTAACAAGTCACCTTATTCTAGATAATTCTAAACTTTTCCTACAAAAAAAATTGACAAAAGTTGATAGAATTTATTTAAGTCATACAAAAGCCAATAAATGAGAAGAAAAGTAAGATAAGAAATGGGAATATCCATAGAAATTTTCCAAAGAAATAAAGAACGAAAAAGGAATAGAAAACAAAAAAGACAAATGAAATAGAAGATTTGACTAAGGTAAAATTCTGTCACTTGGTGTCCATTGTGTTGAATTTTGATTTTTGAGTTAAATAATTACTAAAATTATATGATTGAGAAAACATGATGATATATGAGATTATGATTAAAGAATTAGGGTTTTAATTGAAGGTTATATGTTGGGAATTAGATAGATTGAGTAAAGTTTATTTTGTGACTAAATTGAAAAATCCAGATCCTATAGAAGCAGTAAGTTGAGACTGATATTATGTGACCTAATGATAGAATTGGTGGATGTGATAAAATTGAAAGTTGTTTATATGTGTCTAGCATATATCTGTAAAAGGAATTTGTAAAACACAAAGTGATGAGAGAGTAATTAAGTAAAAACAGAGACTGACTTAGAACCAGGAAATTTAAAAAATACTACTATGTTTTTATTTCACAGATAGTTAAAGACTGAATTAGACTAAATGTTCAAAATAAAAGATGCTTATTTATATCTCATTTAGAGTTATGTAAAAGGGTTTTATCATTTTATTAGTATTTTATGAGATATAGTAAAAATAGTAGAGACTTCCGGATTTAGAGTGTAGGACAGCAGGATTGACAATAGGGTTAAGTTTAAACTATCACCATATGTTGTGCAGAACTTGAATATAGCTGAATTTTGGATATTCTAGACCCTAATATGTCTAGTTTAATTAGGGAAAAAATCAATACAATTGGATAAGTGTAGGCAGACCCTAATATGTCTAGTTTAATTAGAGAAAAAATCAATACAATTGGATAAGTGTAGGCTGAGTTAAAAATAGAAATGTCCAAACTGCTAGAATGAGATTAATAAATGAGAATTGTTAGGCTAAAAATCCTAAGTACAAGAATAAATGGAAATTTATTAAACTAAATTGAAGATTAATATATAACATATAGATGAATATTGATTGTTAATGTTTAAATTAATGTATAGCTTTGAATACTGAAGAGGATATAAGTGGAAGATCAAAGTAGAGAAGTGAATAATGGATACGTAATGATATTAGCGAGGTGAGTAATGTATACATCATTATGCATACCTATGTTTTGATTTTGTTGATCCAATGAGTATGTTTCCTTCTTAATTAAATGCACTTGTTATTGTTGATCATTCTTTGATCTTCTTAAAGATTGAAATTTATCCATATTCATTGATTGCTATTGATATTGAAATGTCTTTTGTGTACTGATTGACAAGTAAACCCATGCGTATCGATTGAACGCCATTATATCATAATATCCCTAATGAATACTGGCTATTGATATTGATTTTTCTTAGCCCATTTTACATGTGGATTTGATATTACTGCCACTCCGATAGGGTAGTGGGTACATATTGTCTATAATATGCACATTGTATTACTGATGCCCTAGCTGGGAAGGGTTATGGTCCTAGCCATAAGACCTGATCAGTCTTGTGCTTACTGATATTGATATTACTGGAGACTGTATGTTTACATATAGTTCATATTGTTCTGGCCCCTTATCTATCTTATCTACATGATACTAATATTATTTATCTGTTTATCGATTCCAAGCTTATACCTTATTGCTTACCACTGATAGCCATTCTATCATCGATTTAATTGTTATCTGTTCAAAACTTCCAAAGATATTTAGTGTGCAAAATAATTAGCCTTTAACATGCAGACTTGACATACTGATATTTATTCATTGTATTCATTGTTACTAAACTTCCATTGGTATACTATGTTATCATATACCCATATCACATGTGTAATGATGTATGCATGCTCACTGAGTATTTTTATACTCATCCTATTGTGGTTAATAATTTTACAGGAAAGAAGTATTAGGAGCAAAATCCCAAGACAGTTTCCTTCTTCCATACTTGTGACATCCAGTGACTCCAGTATAAATTTCTTTTGTGGAGTCAGTCAATTCATACTCTAGAGCTCCATGGGGTATATTTTGGGAAACAGATAGTTTGTATATGTATATATATTAACAGTTAGTAAAATTGAAATGATAACTAATGCTAAATATGGTATGATATATGATAATGACTAAAATACTGATAAAGAAAACGCATGTTTATAGATTGTGTCATGTTATGAAAGGAATGAACATATATAAGTGTTTTATATGTCTGTTGAACTATGAAGTTGAGGGTATAAGGATGGTAAATTATTGGGTGTGTAAAAATAAATTTTAGTATAGGCTATGTAATTTATGAAAGACCCGATTTCGGGTCAAGATTAAGGTTAAAATTACAAAGTAAACTCTGGCAAATTTTCTATAAAATTTATAAGGAATAAATGGGATTTTAACTATTAATGAATGGATTAAGAATGATTTATCGATAACTAGATTGTTAAGGGGTTTTACGGGTTTCCGGTGATCTTAAGTGTACCTGTGCCCTAAGACCGTCGCGATTCAAAAGTGGGTCGTGACAGAGCAAGACTCTTGAAAATATCATTAACTCACAAAAAACATTTTATGATAAGGTGGATTAGGATACAACACTAATCTTAAGGTCAAGAAGGTAAACACCTTTTTTGAAAAGAAAGTGTTAGATCCTAAAAGGATGGCCAAGTGTACTCATTACAAATATTTTGGCCACACTATGCAAAGATGTCCTATTAAATATATGAGACTTTACTCTATCAAGAAAGTATGGATTCCAAAAGGATCAATCCAAATTGATAAAGATATAAGCAATGTTAAATAAGCTAACATGTATGGACCCAAAGGAACTTGGGTACCAAAGAAAGGATGAATTATACATTGTATTGTAGGTATAAGTGGTCAAGAAAGACAAATGGATTATGGATAGTGGTTGCTCAAGACACATGACCAGAGACAAATCAAAGTTCAAAGAACTCATCTCCAAAAGTGAAAATGTCAGCTTTGGTGATAACTCCAAAGGAAAAATCATCGATATCGGCTCTATTTGCAATGGTGATGTATCTCTATCCAAAGTTTTATTTGTTGATAATTTAAAACATAATCTTCTTAGTATTAGCCAATTATATGATAGAGGATATAAAGTTATTTTTGAATCTCTTGCATGTAAAGTAGTAGACATCAAAACAAATAAAATAGCTTTCATGGGTTATCGCCAAGGGAATGTATACTATGTGGACCTAAATAATGCATCTCAAGTAAATCTTCGTTTATTTTCATCCAAAAATGAGGACACATCCTTATGGCACAGAAGACTTGGACATGCTAGTATAGATGTAATTTCAAAACTTTCTAAAAAGGATTTAGTCAAAGGTTTACCAATGTTAATTTTCCAAAGGAAAAGTTTTTGTGATGTATGTGCTAAAGGCAAACACTCTAAATGTTCTTTTAAACCAAAAAATGTTGTTTCAACTTCTAGACCTTTAAATCTTTTGCATATTGATCTTTTTGGTCTAACTAGAACCGCAAGCCTTGGTGGAAAATATTATTATCTTGTTTGTGTTGATGACTATTCTAGATTCACTTGGGTGCTTTTTCTTGCTCATAAACACGATGCATTTCATGTTTTAATACCTCTTTTAAAATCTCTACAAACTTAAAAATGATATGTTATTTCTAGTATTAGGAGTGATCATGGAAAAGAGTTTAAAAATTAAGATTTTGAAAATTATTTTAACAAGCATGGCATATCTCATAACTTTTCAGCTCCTAGGACTCCTCAACAAAATGGTGTTGTTGAAAGGAAGAATAGGTCTTTAGTTGAAATGGCAAGAATAATGCTTTATGAAAATAACTTGCCTAAATACTTTTGGGCTGAAGCTGTTAGCACTTCTTGCTATGTTTTAAATAGAGCAATGATTAGGCCAATCCTTAAAAAGACCTCATATGAGTTGTGGAAAGAAAGAAAAACTAATGTTACATATTTTCATTCATTTGGATGTAAATGCTTTGTTCTGAATAATGACAAAGATAACTTAGGAAAATTCGATGCCAAATCAGATGAAGCTATATTTCTTAGATATTATATGCATTCCAAAGCCTATCGGGTCTTCAACAAAAGAACTTTTTTAGTTGAAGAATTCGTACATGTTATGTTTGATAAGTTTCCTTCTAAGGATGTTGACAAGAATAAAGAAGACAAATGCATAAAAGAAATAATGGAAGACTTATCCTTAGAGAAATATGATGAGCATAGCATGGATTTTGGCAAGAACTCCAACGAAAATGAAGAAATTGACTTAATTGAGTCCATACATTAACACAAAGAACCACATCATCCAAGAGTAAGAAATGAGGTTAAGGACACTCAAATTATTGGTGATCCACTTCAAGGAGTGAGGACAAGATCAAAAGTCCACAATACTTATGAGTATGTTGCATTTCTCTCACAAGTTGAGCCAATGAACATCAAGGATGCACTTGAAGATGATTAATGGATAATTGCCATGCAAGAAGAGCTAAATCAATTTGAAAGAAGCAAGGTTTGGACATTAGTTCCTAGACCTCAAGATCATCTAGTAATTGGTACAAAATGGGTATTTCACAACAAATTAGACGAATCCAGAATTGTGGTAAGAAATAAGGTAATGCTAGTTGCACAAGGATACTTTCAAGACGAA